>RJWJ010015095.1:0-36795 GCA_004363605.1 Indri indri | reverse complement strand
CATTCCTTGACAGTGCTGGGGAGATGTGTGCTGGTCCTGTATTGCCTTCGAGGTGTTTTAGCCTGTTGGTTTATCTATGACCTATTGTCTTCACCTCTTGCCAAAGGAGATTAGTGAGTTTGGACCCCTTGCTTAAGCTCCCAAGTGGTGAATCACTCTTGTGTGTGTGACTCCTCTGCCCTCCAATAGTTTGAGATGGAAGGCACTGTGTTGAGCTATGGGGTTGCCCTCTCTGCTGTTGCTTTTCATTTTTTTGGAGGAGCCAATTATCAAGGTATTCCAATGCCTTTGTGTTGGGCTCTAAACCCCTGAATGGGGTATATGAGTGCCTTGATCTTTGGGAAATGTCTTGGCACTTCCAAGGGTTACTTGAGCCCTATTGCCACTTTAGGTGGGGTAAGGGCAACTGGTACCTATAAGCCTGAGAGTATATATTTCTGTGGTTGCTTGATCTGCTGCTAGGGGAAAGCTGCTAATATGTTATTTAGGGCTCTTTCACCACACTTGGAAGGCAGCTCATAGTGGGGAATGTCAATTGGTGCAATTGCTAAGGACTCTGGCCAGGATTTTCCTCCTCAGTCCACAAGCTGGCAGAGGCCTGGGCACCAAGGGCAAGCCCTTGTGTTATGTTCTTATCAGATGATCAAGGCCAGCCCACTGGACCAAATCAACAGTGTGCCCCCTTTTGCTTAGTTCCAAAGTCCCAAAGATTCATGCCAGTTGCACAGAGAAAGCGACATTTCTCCCTTCTCCCTGCCTCCAAGGGCATAGCCTGCCCTGCTTGGCTGGGAGAGGGGGACTGCCTGAGGCCACTGTGTGTCTCAGCCCAGAAAGCAGCTTCTCTCCTTACTCCCCTCCTTCAAGAGTAGAGCCTGCTCTGGCAGGCCAGGGCAGGGATGTTGCCTGTGACCATTGCCTGAGCCTGTCCTGCTGTGCTGGGGAAGCGGTGGTGCCCAGAACTGCAACACACCACAGCATTTCTGGGCTGTGGACCACCAAAATGGCGGCTGTACACCCACTGAGAGCCAGCACTTGAGGTGACTGCTTGAGGGGGCAGCAGGTGCTGGGTTTGGCAGGCTGTCTCAATGAGCTGCTGGCTGTCCCCACTGCTTCCCTGTCCCACTGTCTCATGTCAGTCCAGTAGAGGGTCCTGCACTCTCTGTCCCACCCTGAGCCAGCTGCATCTCTGGTGGTTTCCAAAGGCAGGGACTCCCTTTTGGCATTCACCTCCTTTGTTGTGGTCCCTCTGACTGCCAGAGGCGAGGTACCTTCTCCAACCTCCCTTCTGCAGACCCAGGAACTGTGCACTCAGACCAGTTCCCGCCCCACCCACTGTGGACCTAGCACAGAGCACTGGAGAGTTCAAAATATTTCCCACTATTGTCTCTTTTCCACATAGCCTGTCATCCCATGCCACAACTGTGCACTGATTTCAGGCACTTTCTTGCCTGAGTGGATGTGGAGGTCGGTGGAGGAAGAGTCGTCCTCCTCTGAGTCAAATCACACTGCCCTGGCCGGCTGACAGGCACAGCTGTCCCGCACTCTATTGCCTATTGTATATCTGCACTCTCCAGACTTTGTGGTCAATTCTCCAATTCACCTCTTTTTTTCCCAGCACTGCTTGTCCCACACTGTTTCTCTGCAGATTCACGATGCTTTCTTGTGAGAGAGTGATCCACTCGTGTGTAGCTGTCCGTGTTCTTCACCTCCTACTCTGGAAGCAGAGAGCCAGGAGGTCACCACTGATCCAACATTTTCCCCTCCCTCTGTAAATGGATTTTTGAAGCAAGTCAAGTTATAAATTCATTAACAAATACATTATAGCTGTCAAGTTCTCAGAGGTATGCCATAAAATAAATGGGTTGATTATGACAGTGTTTTAGTTTTGAAGATTCTGGCTTCTTTTAAGAATTTCAACTGAAGTGGTTAATAATGTTATTTATTATAATTCTCAAACCAATTCACTTTTTATTCTCAACTTTCATAACTAATTATTTTAAATATTAAAGTGATTTTGTCCTTATTTTTAAGTTCTCAGCATTATCAGCATCCTTTTTCACCATGCTATATGGTCCCTTTTTAGTTGACAATTATCAGGCAAAAACACACATCCATCAATGGACATTTATGATATTTTGATAAGAGAATTAGGATAGACCTTTATAGAAATTTTTAAGTAACCTTTGTTTGGCCACTCCAAAGAAAACTCTTCCTTACTAAAATAGAAATATCTACCTACTTCTCAAAATAACTTTCAGTAAAAATACAGGTTACTTCAGCACCTCCTTACCAAGCAATGATACCCCAGATGCTTAAGCTCTCCTTATACATGATAAGGAGATTAGACATTAACGACAATAACAACAAAAAGGCAAGTGTTAATCAGTAGTTCAACTATGGCAAAAACATAAAACTTTATCCATATTGTGAAAAGACTAGCACTAAAGTATCAGTGTTCCTAATATCCCAGACACACTAAAAGACAAGGGCAGCAGCATTCTCTTCCCACAGAATGAATACGAAATGGAAGACCTATGGTAAGAGTTTTCTGTGGAGTCATGAGTAATTGAACAATAAATAGTATCCAACAAAAACTGTTTTGACAAAAATGTAGTAAATTTATAAAAACATAACTTATATATTATAAAATACATAATTTACTATTTTACTTGTCAGTTTATGAGGAAACCCAGACTTGCACATTTTCACAAATTTATTGATAAAAATTATTCTATGCATTATAAAAGAGATTAAGATAAATAAAATATTCTAAATGACCTAAAAGAATGTTTAATTTACTAGAGGAATAAAAATGGTTCACCAATAATAGCAACAAAACTTAAACTGTGAATATAGAAATTTTTGCTTGAGATATTCAAAAAGCATTAGGAAGAGGTGATTAAACAGAACCTCAAAACATAAGAAGGGTATATTTTGGAAGCAGTACCATCAGGCAAAGGGAATGATATGGAAAGAGACAAAGCAGTGTGAAAATGCAGATTATATCTTTAGGGAATATTTAATAACACTTCTGCATTAAGTGCAAGGCAAGTGAAGGGAATCACTATGAGATGAACCTGTAAAGATAACCCTTATTTTCCAGAATAAATGATTTGAACATGACATTGTAGCTAATAGAGATTCCTTAGGAATAGGGTATGATTTATGATTTGTATATTTGGAGGTATACAGAGTTTGAGGCGGCAGTGTGCCTTCAAGAGGTATAGCCCAGTAGTGCAGGAAAAGCCACCCTGGAACAACAAATAGACTGAGCTGTGGGTAAAAATAAATATTCGAAAATCACCCGTACAGGTGCTGTATGTACTATTATTTGGATTTATATTTTCAAAGAACTTCAGAAATGTACATGCCCATTAAAGATAAGAGTATGGAGAAATTAAAAGGCCAAACTGTTTCAAGAAGAAATTTATTCAACTAAGAAAGAGAGCAGATTAGAATGTAGTGTTTTCCCAGAGCTACATTTTAGACCATATGCTAACTCTTTAGGCGCTTATCTGCTATAAAATCTAGTCTCCTAAATTAATTTCCATGAAAATGCTTTATTGAATTTGGTTTGGGGTAAAAAGTATATTTTACTATTTATATCAAACATATGGCTTAAATTTTCAGAACTCCCCTTAATTACAGCACAGCACTTTACCCCAAAATGAATAGCTATCTTACATTTTTGGAAATTTCCTACATTTTTGTCAAAATAGCTTTTGCTAAATACTATTTATTGTTCAATTACTCTTGACTCCACAGAAAACTCTTCCCATAGGTCTTCCACTTTGTATTCATCCCATGGGAAGAGAATGCTGCTGCCCTTGTCCCTTAGTATGCCTGTGATGTTAGGAACATAGATATTTTAATGCTGGTCTTTTCACAGTATGGATAAAGTTTCATGATCTTGTCATAGTTGAACTACTGGTTAACACTTGCCTTCTTGTTGTTATTGTCATTAATGTCTAATCTCCTTATCATGTATAGGGAGAGCTTAAGCATCCGGGGTATCATTGTTGGTAAGGAGGTGCTGCAGTAACCCTGTATTTTTCAAATAAGCACTGTTATTAAAGAATAATTTTCTTTCTTAATCCAAGCCCCATATGAAACAAAGCCAATATGCCAATCCTGCATAACACAAACTCAAAGCAGCAAAAATAAGTGAGAAAGAAAAACAAGGCAAGTAAGGCAGAAACCACAAGCAGGTGACACATCAAGTTGCCAACAGCTTCTGGAGAAAACACAGCAAGCTGTGTTTTGATTTCATAGGCAACTCCAGGGAGGCACTGTGGTTACTCTGATGGTCAGATCTTCTATCTACTTACTTATTTGTATCTGTTGTTTCTATTAGTTACAAGGAAAGTTGTGTGAAAATTTCACATGATAATTGTATATTTGTGCATTTCTCTTTTTGGTTCTGTCAATTTTTCTTTTGGTATATCTGAAGCCATATTACTAGCTGCATATAAATTTTTAATTGTTAAATATTTATGGAGAATTGGGTCTTTTCTCCTTATGAACTACCCCACCTAACTCTAAGCATGTTTCTTCCAAGTCTTGGCCTTATCTTGCAGGTTTGGTTCTCCTTCTCTCCTAAATCTTGGACCTGCAAATCCTTGCTGCTATGGTATATCTTGATGCCTTTACAAAATTTTTAATTTTTTAAAAATATCTTTGTCCAGTTTTTCTATTCTCAACACAAGTTTTGGTTTAAAACAACTTAGTCTACTATTTCCAGAAGTGGGATATATCAACTGTACCCATTCCCTACCCCTACCAAAGTTAAAAGAAACCAACTTTTAAAAAATCATTCAACTCCAGTGCTTTCAGGGAAAAAAAAACACAAATTAAATATGGGCTTTAGACTTTTCAGAACTATAAAGCAAACAAAGGATTCCAACATATAATTTTAAAAATCCTTATCTCACTATGGAAGCTAAATAAATAAATAAAAGTCTAAGTAAGCATCATAATTCAATGAATTTCTTATAATTTTATATTTGTGTTTCATTTGGCTAAAAATACTTAAAATCTACAAAAGATATAACTTTCTTAAATTCTGATTCTATGCTATATTTTAAGTTTTTAATCCCTCTAAAAGATAAAAATGAGTCCTGGACAATCATAAAAGGTTAGAACTTCCTAATCAATGATTTCTGATTCATTATACTACCTTGGAGGAAGGGAGATCCAATCATTTCTTAAATGAATGTTACCAACTCATTGGGTATTTGTAAGGATTGATTTCATTTTATCTGAGAAAACAAACATACATTTCTTTAATGCATGCATTAAATATTAAGAAGGAGAAAAGAAACAATGGACTGCCATATATACTTGAGAATACAATTATCGATAATCCCAGGAGTTAGCTATGTTGCTACAAATTTTATTAAAGTACATGACTGCATGAAGTCAGAGAGGTAAAATGTAAATTTCTGGGCCATTAAATCCTATAACTTCTCAATGGATCACAATTAGAAAAACACCTGTGCTGAACAGTGGGTTGCCCACTGTGAAATGGTGTATTCAGATGCTCCTTGTTCTAGGACTACAGTCTAGCAACGGAAGCAGAGCATTTGACACAGGTACTTCTGATAGCCCAGAACACTACTACAATTTTGGGCCTCCCATTACAATTTGAACACTTTAGATTACAAACACATTATTACATGGTTATCAGCATGAAGTACTTAATTTGGAAGTTTCATAATAGAATGCAAAAACAGAAATTTAAGTTCTTTTGTGTTTAACATATTAAAAGTGTTTCATAGTAACAGCTTAAAATATAAAAAGATAGCAGAATCTGAAAATGTGCTCATTAGTGACTATATTTTTGTGAGTACACACTGTCACTGACATGAAAGATTAATAAAATACCATCTAATAAAACCAAAATGGAGCCAAATAAAACACAAGCATTTTCTTCCTTTCTTCTTGTCATCATGAAAATTTGTGAATATTTCTTTGTACTTACATTTCCCTATCAGTGAAAAAAATGATTTATTAAATGAAAATTAAGAAATATATAGAGAGAGTATAACACAAAGGTATGAGTTAACATTGGCTATGACAGTAAGTTAGAAAAAGTACCAAAGGGATCACTGTTGCTAATAACATGCTGATTCTGGCAACTGCATGTGTTCTGTCAAGACAACTAGCAACAGGAAATGACCTACAAATCCAGGCCTAGAGTAAAACTCCAGGACGAAACAGTAGGCATTGCAATTCAAACACAGAGATGCGTATACATACACACACACATATACACAGGCAAAACAATATTAAGGACACAGCTTCTAATGATGGAGATACTAAATAAAAATAACAAATATTATAGACTTAAACACAATTTCCCCAAATGACACAGAAACGAGATGACAGAAACCATGATTATAGGCTTCAAGCATGTGGCTTAGTTAAGAAGACTGACCTACAATGTGTAATTTTGAAATTGAAAACTTGGAAATATCAAATACCTCAACATTCACAATACTGTTGGCTGTCTTTCTACATGAGGGTGGAGGGGAGTAGCAGTGTGAAGTTGCCAGAGATGGAGCTCAGAACAGGGCAGGAAACAGAAAGCATGACAAAAAATCAGGCAGCTGGTCAAACTTCCAAACAGTAATGTTAAGAGCAAATGGATTCTGCAGAGGAAGAAGCCAAAGCATTAATATTCTGCACCAATTTTTTTTTCAAATACATAGTAAGGCTGAGCAGACCAAAATAAATAGCCAGAGAAGTTTTCTTCACCTTATCATTCATCTATCCTTAACCCACTCTCTTACAGCACTTTTCTAAAGTACCCAATGTGCAATGAAATTGGTTCAATCAGAGTTACTGATGGTATACTAATAGTGGATATAAGTATTTTAGTGACGAGAACCTACATTTGTACCTCTTTAATGCAAAATATCCTTTGCCACATGTCATTCCTTTCAACCAACTGTTCTTTTACATTTTCCTACTAAGACATCAGTGTGGAAAAGTTAAAAAAAAAAAAAAACATATATATTACCACTCCAGAGAACTGTATGATTACACAGTGAAATACAGATATTCACACTTCGACCCAAAGGAATGAATCTATCATGATATAATTTCAGCTACTGAAACATGTTGGTAAAAAGGGTCTTTGTGGTTTTTACCTGGTCCATCAAGGCATAAAATTTGGACCAACACATAACCTCTTAGAGCTTATAGATCTGCATTTCTTCCTCACTTTTTTAAGTCTTAAAATTCATGCATATTTGTGAAATATATTGCTGAATTCCTAGAGTTGGTGATAAAAACCCTTTTGCTTTCTGCAAGATGCTATTTCTATCTCTAATTACTCATCCAAGAAGGAAACATCTGTTGTTGCTCATTACCATTTTCTTCTCATTTCCTTATAGCCTTTAAGTATTTTGAAAGCATCTTGAATTATATTATATTTTTCTAATATTTTCCACAAAAATGCATAAGACTTGCTCAAAAACCAATCATAATTGATCCATAGAGCATTCAGAGACAAACAGCAGTGATATCACCCCCATCAATTTCTTTTTTTTTTTTTTTTGCCTCACAACATTATTTACAATTTTGTTGCATTTTCCAAAATTTATTCACAGAAATTAATCCTTAACCTGTAAGAACAGAAATCAAGTATCTCCTCTTACCTAGATCTTTGGTAGACTTTTTACCTAGTTTTATCACAAGTTCTTTGATTTTCATTTCTGAGAGAAGTAGGATACACTCCTACTAGTAAAGGCTACATTATTAAAGTTTTATTAATTCTATTGATGGGAAATACATATATGATCAGTTAAAATAACACTTTTTATAATTTTACCAAAATATGATAACAGGACAATTCCATAAAACACAGCATTAGAAGATAATCTCAATTATTGGTTATTGGGTATACATCTTTATATGTTTGAATGGTGTCTTTAGGCCCTATAGGTTAATATTCTCAAGGCATTATTTTGATCTTATTAATATTAATTCACAATACCCTTTCTTTAAAGTTAACTTTAAAAGTTTACCTTCCTTAACTATCCTAGAACTTGAGGACTCTCTTGACCTTCTAACTGTATTATTTATATAATTTATTAGGAAGTTATGACAGAATGTTCTGTTTTATTAGTTATCTTTTATTGTATATACCCTGTAATTACAAAATTTTTTAAATCTCCAAGGAAAACCTCAAGTTCTATTCCTCTGCAACCCCAGCATTCAGCATAGTGCCATCCACAAATTTATTCAAAAAATGATAGTATTACAGTGGAGTGGAATTATTATAGCAGCCAAAGATCCCACCACAAACAGCTAGAAAACTAAGATTAAATACTAAACTTATATGCTTAAAAGCATCAGAATGCTGCAGAAGTAATAAGAACTATAGATATTAAGTTCTAGAGGGGGGAGAACTTCTCATAGGTAAGCTGCAAATATATAATCACTTTTACCCTGAGGGCCTCTGCCAGTTCTGGGTGGAGGGTAGAGGTTGCAAATCTGAGCAAAGAGATCCTGCCAGAGGACAGAGATACCAGCAAAGTTCTTGGCAGTGACGTGGAGAAATGACCAAATTCAAGACCAGAGGACCTCAGACTATGGCTGTTTCCTCTCAAAATACTTCCTTCCCAAATCCGGAGACTGTACAATGCAAAAGGGTAAAATGCTAAGCCAAAACCCCCTGAAAAACAGATATCCCATTATCTAGCAGTACTGTAGAGACAAAGATTCACAAATGGAAGGTGTCCCTGTAACCACAAGGCCAGAGTTAAAGGCTGCAGAAAAAGTGGTAAACTCTCATAATTTGCAGACATACAGGACCTGTGGTGAAAGCCTCTGAAAAAGCGGAGCCAACTTTCTCATAGTTTCTTGGTACTGAGGGTGTACGGCCCTGTAAACTCTTAAGTGAAAGCTCTAGAGACACAGAGATACATGTTCTAGCAATGGATAAAAACTAGAAATAGTCTGAGCCTTATAAAACTGCAAGCCAGCCTCGTACCTCACACGTGGTCAGCCTCCACTCTATCAATACAGCAGAGAAAAACATTCTTTGTGGTAGAGTAAAACACCACCTGCATCCTATACAGATCTTTTTTCACAATGTCCAGCAGCCAGTCAAAAATTACTAGCCATGCCACGAGATAAAATCACATGAAGAATAACCAAGAGAAAAAAACAAGAGAAGAAACCCATAGGAGATCCACACAGTTTAGCTAGTAACAATTTTTAAAATAGCTATAATTATTAAATTATGAAGATGATATACAAAAATGGAGAATTTTACTCAAGAAATTGAAACTTTAAAAGAGAACCAAATGGACAATTTAGTACTACAAAAAGATAATATGTAAAATTAATAATTCAATGGATACTATTCAAAATAAGATTAGATACTGCAGCAGAAGACAAGATTAGCAAAATGAAAGGAAGATATATACAAAATCTTCAAACCAAAGCATAAAGAGATAAAAAAAAAAAGGGGGGGGGAGGAAAAAAAGTATAAAATACACATCAGAGACGGTTAAAATGTATAAATGTGCAGCACATGTGATTTGGAGTCCCAGATGGAGAGGAGAGAGAGAGAGAGAGAGAGTGGGGCAGAAGCAATATTTAAAGTGACAATACCTGGAAATGTTCCAAAATTGATGGACGATATCAATGCACAAATTCAAGAAGTTCTGCAATCCCAAGCCAGATACATATGAGGAAAACCTCATGTAATTAAATCATTACAAAGATTTTGTAAGTCAAATGCAAAGTAAAAGTGTTTAAAAGCATCAAGAAATAACACATTCAAAGCAGCAACAATAAAAATGACATATTCTTACGAGAAATTTTGGAATCCAGGAGACAATGAAATGACATCTTTAACGTGCTGAAAAAAAAAAAACTAGGTGCCAAAAAAGACTTCTATGCACACAGAATATCTTTCAAAACAATAAAATGATACTATTTTTAGACCAACAAAAACTGAGAGCATTATTACTAAATAACTTGCACTAAAAATATACTAAAGAGATTTCTTTAGGTAGAAGAAAAACAATGCCAGAACATTTAGAAATTAATGAAGTACACCATAAAGGATAAACATGATGTTAAATCTAAATGAATATTTTGTGTGTGCAAATAAACTAATGGCCTAGGAGTTTAAAGTATATGTAGAATAAAACAACTGGCAAGACAGTAACACAAATGTTAGGAAGTGAGTTAAATGAAAACAAAGTTTAAAACTTTTCAAATTAAGGTTTAACACACACATGGATCTTAAATATAAAGTCCAATAAATATGCATGCAATCATGTAATAACCACATAACTAAAATATAGAAATTTCCCACAAGACAGAAACCCCCTCATGCCTCTCCTACTGTTCAGATTTCTGTCATAATAAATTGGTTTACTTGTTCTGGAATTTCATATGAATGAAGTTGAATAGTATGGGCTCCTTTTATTTCTGGCTTATTTTACTCATAATTAAGTCTCTGCCATCCATCCATAATATTTTCAGTAGTTCATTCTTTTATAATAATAGAAAGTATTCCATTGTATGAGTACTCTACAACTTATTCATTCATTTTCCTGTTAATGAACATATGGTTCTTTCTAGCTGGGAGCCAGCATAAATAAAACTACTGTAAACATTTTTGTCTTTTGATAAACACGTGCCCTCTTGATGTGATGCATAAATAACTGTAGAATTTTTAGATCATAGGCAAGTAGAAATTTAGCTTTAATAAATATGGCCAAGGAGTTTCCAACATTATATCAAGTTATTCTGCTATCAGCAATATAGCTCCAGTTGTTCTATATCTTCACCAAAACATGAGACTGTCAGTCTCTTTAATTTTTCTGTTTTTGTGGCTGTGTATCTGATTATGGTTTTTAATCACATTTTCTTCCTAAATAACAATACCGAGCATCTTTTTTCACATTTATTGACCATTTGAATCATTTTTTGAAGATGTTTCCCAATGTTTGGTTAGAATATTTGTCATTGTCTTATTGATTTGTAGGATTTATATAATCTGCATAAGGATCCTTAATAGAATATATGTAGCATATTTATTTTAACCCAGGCTACAGCTTACCAAAGAGTACTCCTCTGGGAATTTGGCCACCATAACAAATGAGACTAAATTTTCTGCGACTAGTAAATGGAGTCTGAGAGTCTGATTTAGAAAAGTAGAGAAATTTAGAAGAGTAATGTATTGCTTTATTTATTCTGTGGTCATGATAAAGTGAAATGCATACTTACTAAAAATTAACTTAATAGATATTTACTCATTTAACACAGGATATCAAATGCTGAGAGGGACTAGATACACAATATACATATATAAAAGAAATGGACCAACTAAAAGAGAAAAAATGGCTACTGAGACCTAGCCTCAGATTTAGAAATACAATGGGAGTAATGAAGTCACTGATAAAATTTTAAAGAACATGTAACCTATTTAAATCGAGCAACTACAAATACACTTTAGCCAGTTGTTGCCAAACTATGATTGCCCGATTTTCTTATTTTTTTCTGTAGAATCTAGAAACTCGTACTATTTTACCAAGACTATATTTTTAATGTTGACAACTATTTTAAATGTAAAACATTTTAGATTACTACACCATGAAGAACACATTAAAGAAAAAATGACTTATCCGTGAGTCCTATCTCTCACCCATGAAACACAAGTTTACAACCCTGGTTTAATACATATCGAATAACACTTAAAACCCACCATAGCAGGCAAAATAACGGCCTCCTCAAAGATGTCCACTCCCAATTCCCAGAATCTATGAATATGTTATATGTCAAGAGGAGCTAAGGTTGCAGATGAAATTAAGGTTGCTAATCAACTTACCTTAAAATAAAAAGACTATCCAGGTGGGCCCAATGTTATCACAAAGATACTTAAATGAGAAAAATAGAGTCAGAAGAGTCAAGTGTGATGCAAAGTAAGACTCAACCAGATACTGCTGATTTTGAAGATGGAAGAGGCCACAAGTCAAACAAAGCAGGCAGCCTCTACAAGCTAGAAAAGTCGAGAAAATGGATTTTTCCCGAGAGCCTCCAGAAAGGAATGCAGCTCTGCCAACACCCTAATTTTAGCTCAGTGAGACCTGGCTTACCGAACTGTTAGATAATAAATTCGCATTGTTTTAAGTAACTACTTTTGTGATAATTTGTCACAGCAGTACTAGAATACCACACTCAAAAGATCTGAACTTATTTCAAGATCTACCGGAAATTATCCTCAAGATAATTTTGTTTAAAATACTTTCATATGCTATATACAGGTTAGATTTCTCATCTGACTTATTGTGGGAGTACAGGTGTCACACTTTTGGATGTAATAATAGGTATATATAATAAAACTCTTTATTAAAGTTTCACTATAGATTTCCAGAATTGATGGAGCCAGGTTAACAAAATAAATATTTCAATTTGTTTTTACAAATATCTAATTTCAATTATCAAAGCAGCCAATAAACAATGACTAATACAGTTCAAGATATTTCCATTTTCCTATTAGTTCAAAGCAAGAGTTCTCAAATCTCTTTCTGTAAAGATCAGTCTGTCAGCAAAAACATAAAGATTCCTTCCACTGCCCCATCCCTTGGAACTTTCTATTAAAATAAAAATCTCAATTAATCCTTCATTCATTCAACAAATACTATAGGGCCTATGTTCCAGGATTTGCACAAAGTTAAAGAAAAGGAATTCTTAATATATTTTCCTAAAAACACATATGTACTTTAATGGGAAAAACACTAAAATGTATACAAGTAAAGAATTTATGTATTTCTAACTTCACAGCCAATGATTTTAATTACACAAAGTAACTAAACATACATATGTCACATTAATTGATAAACTGAATTATAGTTTCTTGTTTATTAGTATGCCTGACTATGTAGACTCTTTTTAAAATGTGATTATTTTGTTTGGAATCATGGAAAGGAGGAAGTTAAATTGTATATTGTTAAAGCTATAGCCAGAGCTTATTTCTTGGCTCAAAAAATAGTTATCTTTAAAATAAGAAAATTGCCTCACCACGTTACCTCACATTGTTCCTATTTTCCAAAAATGAAGGAATAAGGCTTTCTCCTTGGGAAAAAAAAAACTTCATTCAAGTAAATTAGATTATTATTCAATAATTTGACCACTACAAACCCCATAGATAATAACTACTAATAAAAGAACATTAAATATTCAATACATTTAAAATCTCTACCCCTATTTAACAAGATATAAATATGATTGAACAAAGTGTCAGTATTATCCAAAGAAAATCTGAATGCTTTTTGTAATTTTTAACAATGATTAGTATGATAAACAAAATTTTCTTTAAAAATCTTAAATTGGAATGAATATTTTAACATTAAAATTATGAAAATCAATATCAGCTCCAGCAACAGAGAGTGTTCAACAGTGGCCTAAGAAACATCTGAAAAAGAGAGCAATAGATGCAGGTACTATGTGTCTCCTTCATGGAGAGGAGCCAGAAGAGTAAGTAAATATTCCCATATTGAACAGATCAGCTAAAATAAAACACCAGAGAAAAGTAAGGAAGGAGAGAGTTCAATGTAGCTTGCCCAGTTGGGGACTTGCTGAGAAACTGGGAGAAACTCCTGGATGTGGGCAACAGTAAGAGAGAAACTATAAGGAATCCACACTCTGAAATGGACTTTTACAATCTTGGCTATGGGAGAACCCTTCAACACATGTGGGCTTTAGGCTTAACATAGGGAGATGCCTAGAGAGTACATAAGAAATTTCTCCAGAAAGGGAACACAAATGGAATTCCACAGGCCTTTGACCCTAAGCTGGGCACCATTCTGAGAACCTAGACACCAAGGACGTAAAGACATGCCTGCTGTCACAGCACTGCTCCAAGGAGGCAAAGGGGAGACCAAGGACTTCCATACATCTCTGGAAAGGCCCCACTGCCCTGCTGTGGGCTGCTGTTGAGAAAGACACATGAGCAGACTGAAATCCCCAAAGCTTCTTGCCCATACTGCTTGCCTGGAAGGGGCTCCACCCTGTCTTATCACAAGTCCAAGGTGCCATTTTGAGAGTTTAATGATGGGATGCACTCCACCCTCAAAGCAAGATTGGCAACTGCTACATCAGATACATAATCAATGGAAAAACACAAGAGACGTGAAAAAGCAAGAAACTATAATATGACACTACCAGAGGGCTACAACAACTGCCCAGCAACAGATCCCAAACAAAAGAATTCCTCAAAATGCCACATAAAGAATTCAAAAAACCCCTGTGATATTCTGAAATTATATATATATATTAAAATATTGATTTTTTTAAGAAATCAGAAAATGAATTCAGGATAAGAATGAAAAATTTACCAAGGAGATAGATAGCTGTAAACAACAAGAATAACAAAAAATCAACAACAGCAACAGCCCCAGAAATGCTGAACTGAAAAATTCACTGAAGAAAATACAAATTACACCCAAAAGCTTCAATACCAGATTAGACCGAGCAGAAGAAAGAATCTCACAATTTGAAGACAGATCTTAGAAATAATACAGTCAGACAAAAATAAGGAAAAAAGAATAAAAAATAACATATAAGCCTTGAAGAAGTCTAGGACTACATAAAGTGACTGAACTTAGGAGTTATGAGTATTCCTAAGGGGAAAAAGAAATCAAAAAGGTTAGAAAATATAACTAAGAAAATAATCTATAAAAGTTTCCCAAGTCTAGCAATAGACTTAGATGTCCAGATATAAGAGGTCCAATGATCCTCAAACATAGCAAAAAGGACTTCACCATACCATATTATATTTAGAATGTCTAAAGTCAAAGTGAAAAAAAGAACTTTAAATTTAGCAAGAGAAAAGCTTCTAGTCACTTACAAATAAAACCCCATCAGACTAACAGCAGACTTCTCCACAGAAATCTTACATTCCAGAAGAGAATGGAATGGCATTTTCAAAGTGCAGAAAGAAAAAATCTGAAAGCCAAGAATTTCATATCCTGCCAGAATAAACTTCACAAATGAAGGAGAGATAAAGTCTTTCCCAGATAAGCAAATGCTGAGGGAATTCACCACTAGACCAAGACTACATAAAATGCTCAAGGGGTCTTAAACATAGAAACAAAAAATCAATATTCACCATCACAAAAACACACAAAAATATGAAACTTGCAGGTCTTAAAAAACAATCACACAAATAAAGAAGTGAAAGGAACCAAATAGCAACATGATAAAATGTTATCAAATTATGAAGACAAAAGACAGCAAAAAAGAAAGGAACAAAGAGTTTATAAAACAACTGCAAAACAACAATATGAGAAACAAAGTCTTCCATATCAATACTAACCTTGAATGTAAATGGATTAAATGCTTCACTGAACTGATATAGATTGGCAGAATGGATTTTAAAAATGATCCAACTATATGCTACTTCCAAGAAACTCATCTTACCAAAAAGATATATGTAGATTGAAAGTGAAGGAGTAGAAAATATATTCCACCTAAATGGAAACCAAAAGCATAGTAGCTATGCATATATTAGATAAAACATCCTTTGCATGAAAAACAGTAAAATACAGAAAAAGAAGGTCATTATATAATGATTAAGGGATCAATTAAGCAAGAGGATAGAACAATCCTAAGTATACCTGCACTCATCATGGGAACATCCAGATTCATAAAACAAATATTACTAGTCCTAAAGAAAGAGATAGAAACCAATGCAAAAATAGTAGGGTACTACAACACCTCTCTCACAGCCCTGGACAAATCATTGAGTGAACACAGCGACAAAGAAACATTAGACTTCAATTGGACTTTAGACCAAATGGATTTAACATTTATACAACATTCTACCCAACAACCACAAAATATACATTCTTTTCATCAGCGTATGGAAAATTCTCCAAGACAGAACACATTGGGCCACAAAACACATCTACACAAATTTTAAAAAATCAAAATTACATCAAATGTCTTCTCAGACCACAGGGGAATAAAGTTAGAAATCAATATTAGGAACTTTGGAAACTACATAAATACATGGAAATCAAACATGATCCTAAACAATCACTAGGTCAATAAAGAAATTAAGACAAAAATTTAAAAAAATTTTACACTAATGATAATGAAACACAATATACCAAAACCTGTGGGAAACAGAGGAAGCAGTGCTCAGAGGGAAGTTTATAGGGTTAAATGCCTACATTAAAAAAGTAGGAAGAGCACAGGTTAGACTGATATTGAACCTCAAGTAACTAAAAACCAACAAATCAACCCAAATTTAGCAGAAGAAAAGAAATAGCAAAAATCAGAACTAAATGAAATAGAAACCAAAAAACAATAAGGAACAAAATGAAAAGTTGGTTCTTCAAAAAGATAAACAAATTGATAGACTACTAGCTACACTAACGTAGGAAAGAGAAAAGATCCAAATAAACAAAATATCCAAAGTTGAAATGCAAAAGGAGACGTTACAACTGATACAACAGAAATACAAAAGATCAGAGACTATTATGAACAATCATATGCTCACAAACTAGAAAACCTAGAGATTTTTTGGAATGGACCACATTCCTACTGGATCTCTCTCTGTATGAACTCTTTCATTCCCCAGAGTCCCCAGCATACCCGCGCAGCCTTTGTAGGATTTCGAGTTGGTTACCCTTGGCCTAGATCTCAAGGTTGTAGTTACTTTATCTGTACGAACTTACTCCTATAGACTATTCTCCCCTGCCTTAGTCCATTTTGGGTTGTTATAATATTAATATAATGCCTGAGACTGGGCAATTTAGAAAGAACAGAAATTTATTTCTTTCACAGTTCTGGACACTATGAAGTCCAAGACCAAAGCACTGGGCAGGTTTGGTTGTCTGGTGGTGGTCCAGTTTCTGCTTCCAAGATGGTGCCTTGAACACTGGGTCTTCCAGAGGGTAGGAACACTGTCCCCACATAGCAAAAGGCCAAAAACAGGTGAACTTCTTATCCCCTCAAGCCCTTTCATAATGGCATCTAATTCCATTCATGAGGGCAGAGACCTCATCACTCAATCACCTCCCAAAGCCACCTCTCTCAATACTGTTGCATTGGAGATTAAATTTCAATGTGGATTTTGGAGGGGATAACAACACTGAAACCACAACACCCCCAGATACTCTTACCACCTGAAACTCCTTGGTCAGCTGCCTTCCTCCCCCTCACTGTGCCAGAATGCTAAGGAGAGAAGGACCTGAGACTATAAAGCTAGAAACATAAATCTACAGGAAATAAGCAAAGAAAATGAAGCAAATTGCTGCACAGACCCCTCATTACACATTCCCTCATTGCCAATGTCCTTCTTGCTATCAATCTAAAATGGAGGTCTGCAAAAATATGTTTTAAGTGTTTTATGAAGAAAAGACACTGTTCCAGGTCTTTTAGGAATAATTCTAAGAGTAGTACAATTTCCAGTATAAAGCAAAATAAGGCTTTTCTGCCTGTTTCATTCCCCAAAATTCCTGGAATGGGAAACAGAGTCTCTCATTTGATAATTCCAGATAGATATTTTTAATTAAGCAATAATGTGATAGTTTGAATGAGTTTTAAAGTATAGTGATGAATTATATCTGATCTTTTATTTTTCTGTTTTAATATAATCAAAATGAGAAAGCATTGGGTACAAGAAAGAGGTACCTATATTTTATGGTCGAGATAAAACACAAACTGGAAAAAAGGAAGTCTTTGGTGACTTCTACCACTTTTTCTTTCAGCTAGACTCAGCTACTACTATTATTACTGCTACTACTACTACTATCACAATAA
The DNA here is from genome assembly GCA_004363605.1 of Indri indri. Taxonomy (NCBI): domain Eukaryota; kingdom Metazoa; phylum Chordata; class Mammalia; order Primates; family Indriidae; genus Indri; species Indri indri. Next base: position 18,999 of record RJWJ010015095.1, on the reverse strand, counting down.
TGATCATTGTTCCTGTAATAACACTTATATTAATAATAGTAATAACAAAGGAACCACCAATATTTGGGTACTTGCCTGGTTCTAGACAATGTGCTAAGCACTTTATATGTATTATTTCAGAGCACCCATAAAAGGTAAGTACTGCACTATTATAATTCCTTTTTTAGAGAATATAAATGTCTTTCCTATTGTCACATAGCTAATAAGTATTGTAACTAGTATCCTACCACAGGTCTGACTCCAAAATCCATGCTTTTAACCAGTGTAGGATAACCATGACATTATGTAAGACGCATACCTCCTCCTTGCTTCTAGGGTTTATGATTTTAACTCACTGGTTTTCATCTAAAGATATACCCTCAAATCTCCCTGTATAGACCCCTAAACATGATGGTTAGCTCTTTTCTCATTCCCCTATCATTACCAAAATCTCTGTTCAAAGTTGAGAGTGGGCGAAGAATTGGTAAAGAACATATATAAGAACTCTAGTTTAGATGCAGCAACCATACCCATGAATATGTGCTGTATAAATACATCTCTTTTTATTCTCAACTCTTCACTCCAAACTCTGATGGTGGAAGATGCCAAATGGCTTTTAGCTGAAAACTTCCTTTTTAAATGTTGAACTTCCAAAGAATTATTAATAATTTGTTCCTTGGAGGAGAGTTCTCTTTTGAGGCTCTTACATGAAAGATTACCTGCCAATCTTTTTCTAAGGCAGAGAAGATATTTTACGAATGCTAAGTAGGGAGACCCAATTGCCTAATTTACCAAGTATATTTTCTCTTTGCATCATTTTATTCCCACACAGTTGGGGATTCTTGGCTGTCTTAAAAAAATCCCTTATCTTTGAGATAAAAGATGTTCTTATTGTTCACACAGACCTAAGGCAGTAGAGAAAGTAAAACATAATGACAGGATACATAGTGATACATTGTGGTACCTTATCAAAATAAGACAGAATTTAATATCATTTTCTTTCTTTGTCTCATCTCTATACTCAGGAATATTTCCTGGTCATAGGAAAAAAAGTTATATCCAACAGTTCTACTCAAAGAAACCCACTATTTAAATGAAGGCTGAAAATAAAAGTCAGATATAAATGCTGTTACAGAGTTGATCTCTGACCAGATCTTGTGGGCCACTTTCTTCATTCCTTCACTTATTTATGGCCATTTAAATAAGACCTGAGTGATTGATTGTGATATTTCTAGGCTTGATTATAGCTAAAGAAAGCAGTAAAGGCAACAAAGTTTTATTAAGAACTCATCACCTGGAGTATCTGCCCTAAATCTAGTTTGCAGAAATAAGCTCAAGAATCTAGACCTCTGTAACTCTTTGATTGCCCATGTGTCTTTTTTGCAAATTATGTTCACCTGAGAGATGCTAATATTGCTCAGGAAGCCCCTTCAGCACTCAAGGGGTTAAGAACAGGAGAGACTCCATCTCTGCTGGATATGTACCTTGAAATTAACAGGGGAAAACGATCTGGAATTTATATCCTTGTGACTGGTGTAAATTGAATAAATAGATTTTCAGTAAACATGATGTAAACACTCTGTTCTTCTCCTATAAATAACACAGCAACTCTAAATTTTCTTGAGCCTCTTTAAGTCTTTGGATATTAATGAGACCAAATCCCCTAACTTGTTGACTGTACCTGACCCAGACTTCCAAACAACAACCAGTTGTCTTGTGTAATATTCTGAGGCCACCAGAGGCTGTTTTCCAGGTGTACATCATCAATCCCAATTTCAATTCCAACCTTCCTTGGAAGTCCAGAATACTAGGCCCACTGGGCTTCTGCCCATTCCACTGCACATAACTGTCCTTGCTAATGCTACTATTCCCTTGTGTACCAGTTTTAAAGTCCTTGCACCTCAAAATCTCAAATAATTCCAATTTCTGTGCATAAGTAAACAGATACCTCTCCCTCTCTACCATAGGCTGTCATCCTGGTATCCACATTGATGAGCTCAAAAATTCTGCTAAATTTCCTCACGCAAATTGTCTTATCAGCCTTTGCTAGAAAGGTACAGCTGAGAAATCAGAGCTAGGGAAACAGATGCCTTGCTGTTCCTCTCTACTGTCCTTTGCAATCAATCCTTTGCCTTTTCTCCAGACACTTGGACACAAACATCTTCCTAAAATGTCTTTGTGGTAAAGGCAATCTATTCCCACCAAAAGACATCTAGGATCCACTGAACTAGCACCTTGTTACACTTGGTAAATATGCATGTATATCAATTACAAATCAACTGGGGCCTCTGCTGTTGCTTAATACCAGCTCAAACGGTGAGTTGTAATTGTATTAATTGATCAAGCATATGCAAATGCAGTCATTTCACCATGCCACCCTCCCCCACGCTTGAGCATCGCCACTTACAAGTTATCTATATATTTTAAATTCTTATTCAAATCACACTTCTTTACACTTTACCAAAACCTTATTTTATATTGATTATAAGATCTCTGTTACTTAACAATATATCTTATTTTACTTAGATATAAGTGGGCTTTTATCATTAGAATGAGCCTCTGGTTACCACATTTGTATATTATTCATTTTTGTATTTCCCACAATGTCTAACACAGTATTCTATAATTAGTAAGCACCCAAGATAATTTTATTGAATGAACAATAAAACCACCAACTTCAGTCAAAAGCCAAATAAAATGACAATAGAACATATGAGTAGCAGTTACTTTACAAGTCAAGTATCTTCCTGTTGGTAAATACCAGTTTCCCACTTTTGCTGGTTTCTGACAGGACTACCTATACAACTTCAATTTTACTGGGATTTATTCAGAATTTATTATAATGACCTAACTCAATATCTGCCCATGTCTCTATGTTACTGCTATGTAAATATTAAGAAGAAAGATTAAATTCTCTCTCAAAGGCAGGGCAAGATTCTTCAAGATACCATACTTGCTATGAAAACCTACTAAAAATGAATGTAACACTGCAATTTCTAAACCATATTTACATCTCACAGAATGTTTTTATTTTTAATGTACTGAATTCTTGGTTTCTTTACATACTGATAACATTGCTTAGTAAATATAAACTTGTTTCCTTATTTTTCCCTTTATTTTACATTCTCTATTCTTACACCTAGTTTTTTGTAGGATAAAACATTGGTTCTTAGTTTAGCTTTATTTCTTTTGTACTTTTGTACATTATACTCAACTAAACAACTATATAAATGCATCATCAGTAACAGAGTGATTTACTGAAAATTTTGTTTGATACAATAACCTGATTGAGAAATGAACTATAGCTTATTTTCTTGGTGGTAAGTTCATTATCAATACTTGAGAATATTTCCCCTCTCCCTTCTAATAAAGAAGAGATTTGGACAACAATATCTAATTGATAATTCCCAATGTTGAGTTAATTGGCCATTGATCATACGAACTTAGGCTAGAGACAGAATTAGGTAGAATTTTCCAGATTGGGCTCTAAGGATTGGAGGCTGGTGGTCAGACAAAAGGAATATGGTTGGATTCCCCAGAAATAGGAAAAGAAATGGGAGGATATTGTTTTTTTGTGTGGCAGATATGAGCACTCCTCATATACAAGGTCCTGAGGTAGCAGGACTACAAGTCAGAAGACTGCGTAATCCTCTGGGGTCTGGATACCAGGTGTGGCATGCTCGGGAGAGAAAGTGAGAGCCCTGCTGAGGCCATATGGGCACACATGGAGTCCATCTACCAGCCAAGTAGCTGGTCTTGAGCCAGGAATACCTTTGAAGGCACCCCAGTGGACAAATGACCATATGGCTCTCCTTAATTTTGTTTAACTATAATCCCAGAGTTTCTGCAATAACCTAAAAGCAAGGTGGTTGCTTCAAAAACTTGACCAAAGAATGTGAAAAAGCCTAAAGAATATGATATGATTTGCATAACTAAGAAATGTAATTTCCTTGCTCTTCATGTCTTGTGAAACAATAATACATTTTTACATTTGTATTTGTTCAACAATATAACTGGTTAATTAGCATCAAAGTTTCTCAGTGGTTTAACAAACCACTTTATCCTTGAGTAATAATCTATCAGAATGTGCATTCTAGTATAAAAGTCCATCTAAGATAACAGAAAACCAGCATTGGTAGCCCTGACTGGATTTGCTGCTAAGCTTTCAGAGGTCTAACAATAAATTCGGATCCAGGACATCAGACTGCAATGGAATACAATGTCATTAACAGGAGATATAGAGCAAGATGGCAGAACAGGCATTTCTGGCACTTGTTCTTTTGCAGCATTATCAATTTGAACAACTATCCATGCACTAAAATACATTTACAAAAGCTAAGGAATCCAGGTGACAGATTACAGCACCTGGGTGGAGAAAAAAAGGAAAAAAGAAAAGATGAGATGCATTGATGAAGGTGGAAAGGAAAGTTTCACCTCTAAGCCCAGGAAGCACAGCACAGACAGAGATGATACCCTCGACATGGGGGAAGGTGAATGAAATGAACTCCTGACTTTACTGTGAACCCCAACACCAGCCCACCCCAGTAAACCTCAGTTCCAGGTCAGTGCCATGGCCCACAGTTGATACCACAGACCTAGGCTCCAGGCCAACTCCAAACACAGACTGGTCCCAGGCTCCAGGCCTGTCCCAATGTCAAGCCAGCTCCAATGGACCCAGCCTCCAGGCCATCCCCCATGAATCCAGGCTCCAGGCCTGCCCAGTGCCAGCCTGCTCCAATGGACTCAGGCACCAAGAATGCCCATGAAGACACAGTGTCAAGCTGACAACTGAAGACCCAGGCACAGAACCCACCCACCCACTGACACAGGGGCCAGGCCAACCCACTGCAACCTCAAACTCCTGAGCTCAAGCAATCCTCCTGCCTCAGCCTCCCAGAGGGGTAGGATTACAGGCATGAGCCACTGCACCCAGCCCTCCCATCTAAATCTCTAGAATCCTAATGATATTTAAACAAAATATGAATCAAACAAAAAATTATGAGGAAAAAAATACCGATAGGGAGAAACACACATACATTTCACATTTGTCCAGACATGTTCTATTTGATACATATGTGTGGGGGGAGGCCATATAAATGTGTATGGGAGAATGAGGGACATATATGTGTGTGTGGGTGTGTAGATCTATATGTGCTATACTTTATATATTTTTATAATGTATTTATTATATACAGATAGAAGTATAGATAGATTTTAATTCTATAGATGTTTGTTAGAGAAAATTTCAAGTTCTCCAAATTCCACAGACAAGTCTGGACAAATGTATGACCTTTTTAGATTCCTCGTAGCACAATGCATCATTTATCTGTGTATTATCCTATAATAATATTTTTTAAATGAATTATTACAGAAACTATTCTAAGAGTATTTTCCTTCAAAAAACTCATCTTTGGAAGCAATGCATTTGTTTTACAATAATTCTGTTTACAATATGTTTTAAGCTTTTTAAAGTAATAGAATACAATCTTATTGTAATATCTTCTTTAAAATGAAATATGGTTTTATTATATCAAAATTACCTAGATTAGATTACTCCAGTTTTTTAAATTTGAATTTAAAATGAAGAATGAAGAATTTTTAAAATAAACCATTGTTTCTTTACAGATAATTTTAAAACAGAAGTTTGAAAACACTTTCAGTAATTGCCCCAAGATTGGAATAACTATAGAATCACCAATGCATTACTTTTAAAGGACAACATTCATTTGAATAAATATTTTAGCACAGTTTTTACAAATCAAATTTTATTTTAGTCAAACCTCATAGAATAGTCAGAAATGATTCACTGAAATACAAAGATAATTCAAAATGAGGTAAATAAATTCCAAGAAAGTTCCAAATGACTACAGGAATAATTTTTAGAGAAAAAAAAAATTGTCCTTAAGTGAGGAATGTGATAAATTATCAAAAAAGTCAGTCTGTGATTTAAGGTCACATACTGATGGAAGGGTAAAATAAATTTTTAGGGGAATCTTAGACATTATAATGTTGTATAGTCCAATGCTTAATTTGGAATGAAAACCACGTATACTGAAATCTAGGTCTTAAAAATAAAATTTTAACTTGAACATGTCATCCAAGGACCAAGGGAACTGTGGGGCTCGCTCAGTGCCATGGGGTAATGATTTGTGTAAACATAGTATCCAGACGATTTGATTCAATCTTTAGAGTCTTTTCTCTTAGGGTTCCCATATTCTTTATTGACTTTAAATATTATTTTATGGACTATACTTTTTTACTAAATTTATAGGCTGTAAGTGGCATATGAATATCTTTACCTCGTATAGTTTTAAGTTGTTTGGTGTTCATTTAAATCATTAGAGAATAAAAAATTACAATAAATTTAGGAGAATAAGATAACAATTTAGAATAAAAATGAGGAAATGTCAACATAAAAGTTCTAAAGTTGGGATTCATTTTATTTTCTTATTTCCTATTCGATTTTATAAAGAATGTATGATAAAATAGAAAAATGAATTGCACTAAATGCTGATTTGAATATACTTTCTAAAACTATAAACACTATATACTTCAAACAATGGACTAAACATTATAAATCTCTCTGTATAAAAAGGTGTAAGCAGGTAACAAATACCCAACATAGATTTTTATGGTATATAGCAAGTAAGCATATTCAGAAAACTAGAGGTTGGTATTGGGGATCTCAGACAGAAGTCACAAACAGCCTAAAATTGGAAACCAATTTATCCACTTGTCCCAGGATTTTTCACTTTAAGAGACTGAAAAAAAAAATACCACTGATATTTTTAAACAGCATTTTTAAGGTATAAGTAATACACTTAAAATGTACATGTTTTCAGTTTTTTGGTTTTGTACATTTCCAATTCTTGGCTATTACAAATAAAGCCGCTGTGAACATTAGTGTACAATCTTTGTACCGACATACACATTTATTTCTCCTGGGTAAATGATTGGAATGACTGGGTCATGTGGTAGGTGCATCTTTTCTATTGCAACTTTTTTTAAAGTTTTTATTTTGACCTTTAGACTTATAGAAAAGTCACAAAAATGTTATAGTTTTCTTATATCTCTCATGCAATTTCCATAATGTTAACATCTTATATAACCTTAGTGCAATTATCAAGAACAGGAAATTACCATTGGCACAACATCATAACTAAGATCTCATTTGAATTTCACTTTTTTCAATAACAAATTTTACTGTTCCAGGAGTTTATTGAGAATCCCGTATTGCATTTAGTTGTCATTTCTCCTTAGTCTCCTCCGGTCTGAAACAGTCTTTAGTCTTTCCTTTCTTTTATGACCTTGTCACTTTTGAAGAATGATGACGATCAGTTATTTTGTAGAATGTCCTTCAATTTGGTTTCGTCTAAAGTTTTTTTCATGATTGGAATAGATTATGCATGTTTGGCAATATTACCACAAAAATGTTGTTTTGTGCCTTTAAGAAAATACACTGACTCTGTTTTCCAAAGTGTTTGTATCATTTTATATTCCCACCAGCAGAGATATGGTCAGTCTTCTCAATTTTAGCCATTCTAGTGGTTACTTAATAGTATCTCTAGTGGAGCTATTTGCCATCCATATGTGGTGAAGTATCTGTTCAAATCTACCCATTTTTTAATTGAATAATTATTCAATTGTTCTCTTCTGATTAAGTTGTAAGAGTTCTTTATATATTTTAGACACAAGTCTTTTGTTGGATGTATGTTTTACTAATAATTTCTTCCAATCTGTGGCTTCCCTTCCATTTTCATAACAATGTATTGCAAATTGCAAAAGTTTTTTTTTCCAATTTACTGATTTTCTTTGTTATTTTGTGCTTCACTTTTAAGAAATCTTTACCAAACTCAAGATCTCCTATTTTTTCTCCATGCATTTTATAGTTTCATTTCATAAATTGGGTCTGATGACTCATTTTTAGTTAACTTTCGTACATTAACAAAAATTTAAGGATTAAAGTTCCTTTTTTTTTTACATGTGGCCATCTAACGGTACCACCAGTACTTGTTGAAATCTATTGCAATTTAGATCAGGATAAAAACCTGTACTAAAAAAGAGCAGGTAACATCTATTTACATATCTCTGTTTCACTAAGGCAAATTTTTAGAAGTTTAATTTCTGGGTAAAACAGCACATACTTTTTTGTTGTTGTTCTAACTCAAAGCCTTCTTGCTTTCAATTCGAGATTCTTTTTTTTAGTTTTTTTTATCATTTTATTTTTTATTTTAGCATATTACAGGGGTAAAATGTTTAGGTTACATATATTTACTTTGCCCCACCCAAGTCAGAGCTTCAAGCATGTCCATCCCCAGACGGTGCGCACCGCACCCATTAGGTGTGAATATACCCATCCCCTCCCTCCTCCTCCCTTTTTAAAGCTCTTGATACATGCAGACAACTAATTAATATCTTCCACAAAGCTTAATTCCACTTTACTTTCCAATCAATATTGTATTAACATAATTGTTTGTAGATTTAAGAAGTAAAAAAATCGATTTTATTTTCATTTAAATTTTCATTTGTTAAATTACCAATATGGTCACTTTTTTCATGTATGTAACTAAGTTTGTATTCTTTCTTTTGTGAATTATTTTCTTACGGTCTCACAATTTTTCTACTGGTAAGAAAGCTTTTCATATATTCAGAAGATTATCTCCTATGCTTGTTATGTATGGTGCAAATTCTTTTTTTCCCCCTCAGTTTGTCTTTTATAGTATGTAAAATGTTGTTATATAGAATCCTTAATATTAGACACTTTAAGCTTTCACTCTTTTGTTGGTTTCTGCTTTTGCATGCAGAATAAAAGCTATAAGACCAGTTAAAGAACTATGAGAGCACTTAAAATATGACATAGAACACTCTTCCTAACACAGTAAGTCAAAAAAGAAAATCACAAAAAGGAAATATCCAATATGAAATCTGTTTTAAGGACCTAGAGGAAAAAAGACTAAAAATCCAAAGTGTTAACGACCATTGCTTCGTTATTGTGTAACACAGATGATTTTTATTGTCTTGTGTGTTTCCCACATTCTCTATTACCAATTTTGCCACTTTATTAAGAGAAAGTAATTATTACAAAGGCAAAACCCTCTTCCCCAGATTTAGGTGGTAATTACTTATGTGTTAAATATTAATAAAGGCTCCATCAAAACTATCAATATTATGGCTTTTCAACAATTATGCTATGAACTTGGCTATGCTATGAACTTACCAAGTTTCCTGGCATTCTATTAGGGTAACTGAACCAATACTCATGTCCAACTGTGTAATATTAGAAATTAGCATTTTTTTCTCACATTACTTCTACTGTGTTCATATATTTGTGCTTAAAACACTCCACATGTAATTCTATTCACATTATAAGCATATTTAGCAACCTTGAGCGCATTTGAACCATAATGTTTTAAATCAATTAAGCATGCATGAGATCTGGAATAAGAGAAAAATATACAATCTATCCAAGCTGCTGCTGTTTTATACTATCGCTACCATGCTGCTCTCTCCTGGGTGATTATTATCTCATTAACTTTTAAACCAGTTTGGAAATAATTTACTCAAAATTTAGGCTTAATTAACATTATTTAGGGTCACTACAACATTGGAGGCCAGTCTTATTTAAATTTTAACTTTTAGAACTCTACCATAATAATTAAAGAATCATGTACTTTATAAGAAAAGAATGTGACCCTATTATACAATTATAATTAGGATGATATGAACTTAAATCCTTTATGACATTCATTGCAAGCCACCACTTACTTGACACGATGGCCTAATTTTTCATTAATTAAACAATGTACTTGTTAATAGGATTGGAGGTTGTTTTTATTATATTTCTAGAATGGCTGATGAGCATTCCTGGTCCAATTTAGGGCCCAGGATTAGGAATATCAGTTTTCCATGTTCAGAGGCTACAAGTGGCTGTCCTAGTAGTCAGAGTCAGTGGACATAGAAAGACAAAACTGGACTAAAGGTCACAGGATGTAATTCACAGGGCACCAGGAGTCTCATCTCAACAGGAATCAGCAGTAGAGCAGCGCTAACATGACAGAAGGTTAGACAGGTAGAAATGGTTTTATAGACATTTTAAAATAATTATATTAGTATCTAGTTAGAACATGGTATGAATTTAAGGTAATTTCATAAGGAAGAAAAAGTCTATAGTAATTCAAAATACAAGGCATCATGATATTAATATAAACTGCAGCAAGGAAGAGATGGGGAATCTGGTTCAACATAACTCATGAGTTGTGTGACTTTGAAAAAGTCATTTAACCCGTCAGTTCCTTAGCTTTATGTTCTATATCTTTTGCTTTATTTTTTTATTTCAAAATATTATGAGGGTACAAACATTTTTGGTTACATGCATCAATTTTATTATGCTTGAGTCAGGGTTATAAGTGTGCTGGATTAAAAACAATCATACTTTAATAAAGGCAGGAGTTGAAACCAGATGATCTCTTGGTATCTCCTCCAGCTTGATTTAACCCTAAAACAGCAAGGAACAGAGACCTGCATTCATACAACAGTATACAGCAATTTTGCTTACTCAGAAGATTAAAATTGTGTGTGAATGCATAAAATTTTAACGATGGTCTCCACGATCCCCTTTCTCTAGGCAGTGGGATCATAGGTGCCTTTTACTTTCTTCTATGCACTTTTCTACATTGCTGTTCTTTAAATCACTGGCATAAAAATAATTTTTTAAAAGGTGAAAAAGGTGAGAAAACAGAAGTATTAGAACTTTCTGGGACATTAGTAGGCTTGGAATGAAAACTTGGACAAGTGATAGTGATTTTTAACTAGATATAAGCTGTAAAGCACTGGTGCTCATTCTTGGCTGCACTTTATAATCACTTGAGGGAGCTTAAAACAAATATCCTCACTTTAGTCCCAGCCCCTGGGATTGCAATTTAATTGCTCTAGTATGTAGCCCAAACATTTGTCTCTTTTTAAAAAGCTATCCAAGTGATTCTAATGTGTAGCCAAGATTGGAACAATACTTCTCTGAAATATAGCTAAGAGTTAGTACCGTCTGTCTGAGGTATGAAACCTTTGGATAAACAGCTGAACAATTTTCTGGTGATAAAAGTAACATTTTAGAAATTTAGCATCTCAGGATTATGAAATCTCCATAGACCAAAAGAAAAAACAAAGGAAACTAATTTTTATTATGAGAAACTGAGTATCAGAAGTCCAATCTTTTTGAGAAAGGAAAGCCTGATATCAGAAACACGAGTCTATTGGAAGGAAATCATATATAATTAAAGGAATAGGTAAAGTGCACATCACCTGGACCTAAAGGAATTTTATTTATTCAGACACTAAATTACAATTTCCTTCTCTTCCGTGCTAGTAAGTGAAACTAAACACACTCATTAAGCTAAGAAAGAAAAAAAGAGAGAGGGGGAGAGAGAGACTTTTATTACCTAAGGCAAAAGTGTCAAACAAGATTAAATTGGAGTCATCTGTGTGCCCAGCTCCGAAGTGACAGTTTTCCCTGTTGTGGTTTGCTGCCCTTCAGGGCAAAATGCTATGAGACTCTTGCTGTCAGATTTACTGTAAGACCTTGCCGTTACCTATCTGAAACTAGATTTTACTGCTGGAACACACATCAGATTTTGTGAAATATGTTTTACATAATTGAAAATAATAAGATTTAGTGCAGGAAATTACAGTTTAGAGATTCAGTTAATAAAGCTTATAGTAAATCATATTAAATATCACTGAAGTTAAAACATACTATTTTTATTCTTTTCTTGTCTTTAGATATATATACCTCATGTGCTATCAAAAATCTCAGGACAACACTATTTGAAAAAGCAGTGCCTCTGTTATCTCCCATCCTCAATGATTATTATAAAAGTGCTTCCAATAATTTATAAACCTAAAATTTAAATGGAGCTTTATTTATCCTTTATAACTATTATATGCCAATAACAGTATCCTGATTTTTACAAATGTCAATTCTCATTCATTTATATAGTCTATTGTGTCTATAGTCTATAACTATTCATTACAAACCAGGTATCAGTATCAGGGACTGCACCAGGGATCTAAGCAAACAATAAATTTTGTGAGATTAAGTAGAGGTGCAAATGGAAGATGTGAATGCCACTTGGTCAATGCTAGAATCACATGAAGCCGGGAATGTCTACAGGAGGAATACATGGCCCAGATGTCATGAGGGACTCATAAATTTTCCCAAAGGCATTTTCAAGCAAAAAAAAAAAAAAAAATCCAACTTGAAAGAAAACTCAGATTTAATCAAGCGAGTTAGGGAAAAAAAGAAAAAAGTAGGTGAAGGGGTACAGAAGGGGAGTCTAGAAGGGTGACTATTATAGGCAGATGCTGCATTGTGGTATATACACTTATGGAAAAAAAGGAGGCAGAGAGCTTGCATGGAAAATCAGATTGTTAGAGTATGGATTGTTAGTGAAGAGAGAAACAGAGAGTCCGATTATGAGGGATCTTACCTGGCTTCAAGGAATTCGGACTTTAGTCTTAGTGCAATAGGAAATAGATTTAAAGTAACAGAGGCACTGACTGGATTTTCATTTTAGAGAGATTACACCGGTTGTGGGGTAGAGCATGAATTGGAGGAGTGCGTGATTAACTTATGCAGACCAGTTATGAAGTGGCAGTTTTCAGCTAGGTGATATATTATATAATAATAGCCAGTACTAAAACAGTAGCAGTTTTATTTCTCACGCTTACTTTCTGTTATAGGAATTATCATCCCCTTTGACAGATAAGGAACGTGCAGCTCAAAATATTTTGGTAATTTATAAATATCACAACTAATAACTTCCATTGTTGAGATTTGATGCCAGAATTGTCGGAAAGCAAAGTCTAACTTTGATATCTATGAGAGAATTGGCTAGAAATGAGTACTATATTTATTTAACATCATAATTCATACATTTTTATTCACTCAAAATATTTCATAAACATTTATTGAACACTCACCATTCACAGTTCTCCATGCCAGGAATTTAGAGAAATAAAAATGAATGAACACCTTGCTCTCAACTGCTCAGTAAATAATTCTACAGTCTTTTTGCCATAGGGACTGCCTTATAGGGTGTCTAATTGTGAGTTACTTTCATAAGATAACAGATGCTTCCTGTTTAGCATGTAACAAAGGTTTTACTTAGAAACTCTGCATAGTATATTTATTAAAGCAGCATTCTGCATATGTTTTGTCCCAGGTGTTCCACATTACTAAATAGACTTGCTCCCTACACTCTTAGAGGTTATTCCAGATTGAACAAATCCTAAAACACTACAGTTAAATAATTTATAGACAGAATGGCTACCGACTTAGGATAAAATAAAATTTAAAGGAGTTGTATTTTGAAATATAGAGACTAACATCCAGTAATACAGCATGTTAGAGTTCAAAATTAATAAATTCTTCATTGATACATATAGTATAGGGAGAGGATCAAGTAACTGCCCAAAGTCTTCAATACATGTTGATTATTTTCTGGGTAAATATACTTCTATTTTTCATAATTTCCCCATAGTTTTATTCCTATTATACAGCCTCTTTTTCATTTTTGAATAATCAGACCCTCTACTTTCACTGGGACCCAACCTTCTAACCTTTTACTTTCTATTTCCCATTGTCCTGAAAGCTAGCCTGCATGTGGAAGACTGACTTACAGGGTTTTATATAATGGTCATTTCTCCTCTCAGAAAAGCAATTCTTATGAGTTGAATTGTGTCCCCTCCAAAAAAAATCACATATTGTGATTTATTTGGAAATAGGGTCATTGCATATGCAATTAGTTAAATTAAGATGAGGTCTTTAATGTGGGTTCCAATCCGGTGTGATTGGTGTCTTTATAAAAAAGGAAAATTTGGATACAAACACACAAACACAGGGAGAACATCATGTGAAGACAAAGACAGAGATTGGGGTGATGCTTCCACAAGACCAAGGAATGACAAAGATTGCCCACAAACCACCAGAAGCTAGGGGAAAGACATAAAACAGATTTTCCTCACAGCCTCAGAAGAAATCAACACTGCTGACACTTGGATCTCAGACTTCAAGCTTCCAGAACAATGAAACCATAAATTCCTTACGTTTAAGCCATTCAGGTTGTAGTACTTTGTTACGGTAGCCCTAGAAAACTAATACAACAGTGAGTTATACATAAAGTGCCAGCCGATCTGTTTGCACTTCATTTTACTTGCTGACTATCCTAGATAGTAAATCCCAAATAATTTAACTACTTGCTATGATTTGAATGTGTCCACCGAAAGTTCATAGGTTGGAAACTTAATCCCCAGTGCAACTGTATTGGGAGGTGGAATCTAAAAAGAGATAATTGGGTCGCGAGGGCTCCACCCTCCTGAATGGGATTAATGCTATTATCAAGAGTGGGTTAGTTATCTTGAGAGTGGATTGTATAAAGCTAGCCCAGCCCCTGGTGCCTTTCCCTCAGTCTTGCCCACTTTCCCTTTTGCTGTGTTATGAATAAGCACCAATTCTCCTGCCAGATGTCAGAGCCATGCTCTTGGTCTTCTCAGCCTCCAGAACCACGAGCCATGTAAATCTCTTTAATGAATTACACACCCTGCAATATTCTATTATAGCAACACAAAATGGACTAAGATACTTTTCTATTTAATAACATCAACAGGATACATATGAAAATCAAAAGTCAGTACTTAATCAAACACTGCTTCATAGAATAGTAATTCCATAAGATATTACTGAAATTAGATGGAAAAAAACCTTTGGACAGCAAATCATTTGGAGAAGCATTGATTTAAATAAGAATAGATTTATCCATTACAAGATTTTTCAGAACCCTTCACATGCTAAAATATATTGTGAATCAGCCAGAGTATCTCTTAAGAATTAAACAGATATTCTAATACAATTTAATTGACATAGTTATTTGGATGCAATCATTTAAGCTATGTTTAAATGATAACTATAAAAATGGAAGATTGTAGTGTGCCCAGCAGACATCTCACACAATCAATTCATAACTAAGTGCACACAAATCATGGGTAACTTTCACTTTTTATTTCTGTATCCTTTGCAATTTTTATGTTTGTGCTATTTTATAACTAAGAAAACTTGTTTTTATTTGTACAAATTTATGTAATACATGTGAAATTTTATTGCATGTATATGATGTGTAGAGATCAAGTGAGGGTATTTAGGATGTCTATAACCCGATACAACACATTTTTAGTCACCCTACTCTGTTTTCAAACATTGAATTTATTCCTTCTATCTTACTGTATCTTTGTCTGTATTCTTTTAGCCACTTCTTTTCATCCTTCCCTCTCCCCCAACTTACCCTTCTCAGTCTGTTTTCTTTC
Source organism: Indri indri (assembly GCA_004363605.1). Lineage (NCBI taxonomy): Eukaryota > Metazoa > Chordata > Mammalia > Primates > Indriidae > Indri > Indri indri. The sequence goes on along the minus strand of RJWJ010015095.1, from coordinate 3,666 downwards.
CACTTTCTACCTTCATGTAACCAAGTATTTTAGCTCTCACATATAAATGAGAACAAGCAAGATTTGTTCGTGGTTATTTAAGATTATGACCTCCAGTTCCTTCTATGTTGCTGCAAATGACGTGATTTCATTCTTTCTTGTGGATGAATAGTATTCCATTGTGAGTGTGTGTGTGTGTGTACTTTATCCATTCGTTCATTGATGGGCATTTAGGTTGATTACATATCTTTCCTATTGTGAACAGTGCTGCAATAAATATGTAAATGCAGGTCTCCCTTTGATATAGCGATTTCTACTCCTTTGGGTAAATACCCAGTAGTGGAATTGCTGGATCAAATGGCAATTTTATTTTTAGTTTTGTGAGAAATCTTCATATTATTTTCCATATTGGATATACTAATTTACATTTCCACCAACAATGTATGAGTTCCCTTTTCTCCACATCCTCACCAACATCTGTTTTTTTTTTTTTTTTGTCTTTTTATTAATAACCATTTTGACCGGGGTAAGATGATAGTTCCTTGTTTTTTATTTGCATTTCTCTGATGATTAGTGATGTTTAGCATTTTTCATATACCTGTTGGCCATTTGCATGCCTTTTGAGAAATGTCTATTCATATCCTTTGCCCAATTTTTAATGGGACTATTTGGTTCTTTTTTTGTTGAGTTGTTTCAGTTCCTTGAATATTCTGAATATTAGTCCTCTATCGGATGAACAGTTTGCAAATATTATCTCACATTAAACAGGTTGTCCCTTCACTCTGTTAATTATTATGCAGAAACTTTTTCGTTTAATTAAGTCCCATTTGTCTATTTTTGTCGCCTATGATTTTGAGTCTTAGTCATGAATTCTTTGCTTTCACCAATGTCCAGAAGAGTTTTCATTAGGTTTTCTTCTAGTATGGTCATAGTTTCAAGTCTTAAAGTCTTAACTAAGGAGGTGAAAATAATACACATATTTGCTCTCACCTGGACCTCTAACTTTTGCCACAAGTGTGAGGGTGGAGGGAAATACCTATACATTTTTCCAAATGTATAATTCTCTACTGCAGGTGACATGGCCTTCTTTAAAGCCTTAAATATCTACAGTTTGATTCTCCTATTGATGCTTGGTATAAACTCCACATGGTGTCTTTGCCCACTGCATAAAATTATAATACTCTAGTGTCCACGGGGTTGTACAGCCAAAGTGGCAGAGCTGTGTGCATCACAGACCATACCTGATAAAGCTTTTTTCTACTCAATACCAACTGAAATAGACAGTCCTCAATGTCACATGATAAGTGAGACAAAGGAGTATTCCCAAGCATGGAATAGGCTGTATTAAGAATGCAAATGTCCACCAGACATTGTGCTTACATTTTGTGAATGAGAGGTGGAAAAATGCAATTATTTGTCCTTTTCTTTTAAAGAGAAATCCCAGCATGATCCAGCATGACTCAGCCCACCAGATCCTTAACAACTTTACTAACATGGCAGGAATCTGAATCCCTACAGGGCTTATCTCCTACCTTCTGGAAAATGTCCACTTTAGGAAGGGCTCTAACATACTTGCCATTTCTTATTCATCTGGTTCAATTAACCCAATGTTATTGATACAACAAACCAAAGTGTTGTTCTACAAAAACACCCAGTCTAAATCTCTTCAAACTATAGGTTAACAGAGCTATTCTTGTTCATTATCCATGAATGAAAACTGCTTCCAGTCTTCTTCCTTGATAAGCAGAGTTTAGAATGCATATACTAGATCACTACATACCATATGCCCACAGCAAACATGCAACCACATCAGACACAACAGCTGCTGTTGGAGCTACTAATTGGTTGAACTTTGGGTAATTCACTGCCATTTCCAGGATCCATTTGATTTTTGCATGGGCAAGACAGGTGGATTACAGGGGATACGGTGGGGACTGCGACCACCACATTCTTTCAGTTTTTAAGGTAACTGCACTGACCTCTGTCATTTCTCTCCCTCCCCTCACTTCCCTGCCTATAGAATGAGATATTGTCTCTTATTTACTATCTTAGCTATGTGGGCCAGTTCCAAAGATTTCAACTTGGCCATCTCTATCACAAAACACTTTACCCCATAGGCCTCACATCTTTCTTTTTCCCTGAGGTACACTAAGTTTTTTGTTCCCACAGTTCTATTCAGGCCAGGCCCTTTCTAGCTGCAATTCTCAGCTTCACTACTTATTATGATAATTGTACCCAACATGCTTTGGACAGTTAAGTGCTGCCATTATGCCTCTGTTATTGGGAATCCTATCATTCATATTGTTACTACACAGCTCATTCCATAACAGCATTTTCTACCTTCAGCCATGCTTTTCAATGATGCTGGAGTCCATCTCAAATCAGTGGTTGCCTGTGTATAGAGATGAAGAAAGGCAAGGATTGCAAAAAGGCATAAAGAAACTTTTGAGGGTGATGGAAATGTACAGTATCGTGATTGTATGTGTGGTGACACAAGTGTATTCATGTGCCAAAATTTATTGAATGGTACATTTTAAATATGTATAGTTCATCGTATACACATTATACCTCAATAAACATGTTAAAGACTAATGGTGAATTTACATTCAAAATAAAGATTGATACAGGCATATGAAGTCTGAGCAAGAAATTATGAGTTGGTTTCCATTTAAAGATCAGCTTGGCTTCTATAATAAGTCAAGAGAAACTTTTGGGAAGTTTTTAAACAAAATTAGTATTCTTTGTAAAGTCTTACAAAAACAAATTAAGTAAAAATGATCAACCATTAGCTGACAAGGTGTAATCTTCCATAATCATTATATTTTTAAATTTTATGCAATGTTTTAACCCACTAAATTATATGCATAAAAAGAATGAATCATAATTTCCTTCTCAAAATCTGTAGGAGTTATTAAAGTCCAGTATTGAGATTTGAGTTTGTGTTCCTAATGCTAGAGTCATAAAAGATGTATTGTTTACACATAAAACTAAGTTGACTATACCACATTAAAATAACATCTTTTTTCATTTTTTATTTCAGCATATTATGGGGGTACAAATGTTTAGGTTACATATATTGCCTTTGCCCCACCTGAGTCAGAGCTTTAAGTGTGTCCATCCTCCAGATGGTGTACACTGTACCCATTAGGTATTAATATACTCATCCACTCCCTCCCCCCCACCTGCCTGACACCCAGTGAATGTTACTACTATATGTGCACACAAGCATTGGTCACTTAATACAAATTTGATAGTGAGTACAGGTGGTGCTTGTTTTTCCATTCTTGGGATACTGCACTTAGTAAAATGGGCTCTAGCACTATTCAGGATAATACAAGAGGTGTCAGATGACCATTGTTTTTTGTGGCTGAGTAGAAACTCTCCATGGTATACATATACCACATTTTCTTAATCCACTCATGTATTGATGGGCACTTGGGTTGTTTCCACATCTTTGCAATTGTGAATTGTGCAGCCATAAACATTCTAGTGCAGATGTCTTTTTTATAGAATGTCTCTTTTCCCTTTAGGTAGATGCCCATTAATGGGATTGCTGGATCAAATGATAGTTCTACTTGTAGCTCTTTGAGGTATCTCCATATTACTTTTCACAGAGATTATAATAGTTTGTAGTTCCACTAGCAGTGTATGAGTGTTCCTATCTCTCTGCAACCATGTCAATATTTA
>RJWJ010015094.1:0-36788 GCA_004363605.1 Indri indri | reverse complement strand
CTCCTGGAGGCTGGGAAAACACTTCTGACTGACTGACTGATGAGGGGACAGGAAAGCTCAGGCCCCTTACCTCTAGGTGGGCAATACTCTGTGGCACGGCTCACGCTGCAGAGCCCCCGTGGGAGCTGGACTTGCTGTGGATTCGCATCTCTGCCTCCTTCTGCCCTGGCTCTACCTCACAGTGTCTCCTGAGAGTGCGCCCTCAATCCACCCGTCGCACGCTTGTCTCAGGCCTTGCTTCGAGAGAACCTGACCTAAGACGCCGCCGCAGAAGGGCCATACTCGGCTGCCCCCACCCCCAGCTTGGCCCTCAGCCCCCTCACACAGCATGTCCTTCATCAGCGAGAATCCTCTCACGGCCCAGAGGATGCGTGAGCAACAGATAAATTACAACCTGCGTTTTTCAGAATCTTCTACCCACACAGTCTAAGAGGGCAAAGTTCTGGGAAACTGTGATCTGAATGATAACAGCTACCTATAGCTTTTGCAATTATGGTGGATGGAAAGACATATTAAGGGCACTGGTGACCCATTAATTTACTGAGAAACAGCATTTAAAGAATTTCTTTTTGTACATATCATAAATGAGTTTTAAGGGTAAAAATGATATTACGCTGTTCCAACTTTTGAGAAAGGATTTTCCTCTCCTTTCTCTAGTAGTCTCTTCCACTTTTCCCTCCATTTTCACTTTTGACTCCTGCTTTGTGTCCTCGGTCTTCCCCATCTCAGGTACAGTAGTGGCTCCCCATTCCTTTATCGCCATGAACAGAGCTAACCAACTCTGCTGGTTTGCATGGGTTTCTTCCTTTTCCTTTTTTTATATCCTCCACAAACTCCCCTCCTTTTTCCTGTTCTTAAAGATCAACCACGTTCAGCTTCCCGAAGAGAGCCAATTCTGGTATCAATAGACTAGTCCAGGGGTCAGTAAACTACAGCCTGCCAGCCAAGTCCAGCCCACCACCTGTTTCTGCAAACACAGTTTCACTGAACACAGCTATGCCCATTTGTTTACATTATTCTCTACGGCCGCTTTCGCGCTACAACGGCAGCGCTGAGTAGTGGCCAGAGACCATCTGGCCCACAGAGCCAAATGTATTTCCTACCTGAGTCCTTTACAGAATGTATTTGCTGACCTAAATCTTTAACTGGAAGTCCTGCAGGGGCCAGACGTCCACAGGGACAGGGGCAGGCACCTAGGCCTCTCTCCCAGATGCCAGTGATACCCAGGCCCCAGCCCAGGCGCTCTCTCTGGATTCACTCCGGGCCACCCTCCCTTCGCTTAAACCTGTCCCTTCATACAGAATGAAAACCTACTTCTGGTTTCTTCCCCAGGACCACACTTCCACTGGTCTCCACACGGAAACCGTGAACCCTGTACAATTTGGCCTTTTCAAGGTGCCAATCTGCCAGAAGCCATGGCTCTGCTTGTGATGGGCTGGGGCAGTACAAGAGCATCCAGGGTCGAAGCGGGCAGAGGAGAAAAGGGCGGCCTTAGTGAGTCAGGTTCTCCAGGGCATCTTTAGGAAAGGGCAGATGTGGGGACAGTCCTGCTGAACAGAGACACCCTAAGTCTGTTTAATGTTCTTTCAAGCCCCAAGGGTTGAAGAATGAGAGAGGGACATCGACTGGCCACTGAATGGGGCCATGCGGAAAGGGAGTAAGACCGAGGGGTCCTGCAACTCTTAGGCATCCTGTTGGCAATGCTAATGTTTTCTGCAAAGAAAAGATTTACAAAGATTTCCTAAGGACTCTAACTGTAACAGCACCCTCCCCCAGTCATCTGCTACTCCTTTGCTCTGTACTTCCTCACAGCGTTAATCGCTGACATCATGTGGCACTTTATTTCTTGCTTGTGTCCTTAACCAGTTTGCAAGCTCCATGAGGGTAGACTCTGAGCATTTTGTCCACTCCTTTAGTCCCAGCATCTAGAGCCGCACTTGTACATCAAAGGAGCTCAATAAATATCTGAATGAATACATCAATGAAAGACGTAAGAGAAGAAGCTGGACCCTGCCAGTGGGTTTCGAACCAGCCATATCAGCCCCAGAGGTGACCCACTGATCACCCTGACAATTCAGATTCACAAGCCTGGATGCATTTCCAAATCAGCAGACAGATGCATCCATTCAACAAGTATTTACGAAACACCTGAGTACAAGTACAGAGCCAGGTAGTCAGGGGATAAACAGACGATCTCTGACCTTCATGTGTAACGTGGTGGGGATGACGTTAGAAACATTTGCAAAAAGCAAGATGGGGAGGGTGAAGGAACGGAGAAGAGGTACCTGGATCCAGGGCTGCTCCTTCGACAGCGATGATACAGAACAACTTGATCAGGTCTCCCCGGATGACTGACGGCGTGTCCGAATGCACAGAGGCATTAAATACGGGACCTGGAAGAAAGCAATGCCGGCCTCATCATCCCCTTTCATACATTTGTCAAATTCCATTCTTGGCGCTCCAGTGGGCATCTAAATCTGGTTCCCTTTCCTGGGAACTGGTCTAGAAACTTACAAAATGGGTGTTCTACGGTTGTCTCTCTCATATTCCGAGAGACGTGTGTATCAGGCACATCTCAAAGAACTTCATCTTAAGACTACAACCAAAACAGAACTCTTCCTAAAGAGTTACTTGCACTCCGGCTTTTCTTTGACCTCTTCTCTGATGACCACCACGGTCTCATTTGAAGGCCACCCCCCATTTCCAACCCTGGTACAACCTGGGCTGTTTCTGGTTCAGTGTGGTTTACTTCTAGGCCAGGGTGGCTTGGGGATCAGAGAGGCACAGGGATGTTGTTGGTCCCAGTGGAGGGAGTGGCCTCACTGCACTGTGCAGGAGGCTGGGGGACAGGGGCCCTGCAAGGAGACAGACATGCCAACAACGATGTTTCTATGAAGGGTGGTGGGAGCACCGAAGGCACGGCTCCAGTCTGCCAGGGGAAAGTGAGGCAGCCTGGGTATTCCTTTAAAAGACCACCAAGGTGAGAGAAGCTGTGTGTATGTAGGGACAGGGAGTGTGTGGAAATTCTCCATTCTTTCTGCTTGATTTTGCTGTGAACCTAAAACTGCCCTAAAAAACAAAGTCTAGTAAAAAACACACAAACAACAAAAATGAAGAACCCAAGCCAGGCAGGACTTGTCTTCCACATCTCCCTGAGAACCCTGTAGGCATAATTATTATTTTTAACTCATCTCTAAATCACTCTTGGTGAAAGTATTTCATAACTTTAAGCCAAACTGATCTGAAGAGTTCAATGTTTACTTTATCCCAACTCCTAAAAATCTCAGAACAGGCAAACCTGAAAGAAGTTTCCAAAACATCAATGTTATGGGATTCCCCCTGGGTTTCCTGGGAAACAAGGATGATGGCCCTGGACGCTGATTCTAAAATTCATTGTAAGTTAAAAATACAGGTATCACTCGGGAGGCTGAGGCAGGAGGATGGCTTGAGCCCAGGTGTATGAGGTTGCAGTGAGCTATGATGACGTCACTGCACTCTAGCCAGGCAACAGAGCAAAACCCTGTCCCAAAAAGGAAAAAAAAAAAAAGAATACAGGTATCACTACTTTCTTGTTCAGATTACCAGAAATGAAAAAGTACCCCAAAGCATTTTGTTAAACTTTCAGAAGAAATGACCATGACAGAGAGAGTAAACTGTCATGTCATCTAGTGAGGCAATTAATTAAAAGGGCCACAGTTTCCTTTCAACACGATGACTAATAAGATGAATTCATCAGATTGCTTTGCTAAGTAAGTACATGAATAATTTTGTTTCCCTGGGGGAAAGGTGCAGGATGGCTACAGAATACGGAGCCCTAGGAGGGTGGGAACTGCTGAGAGTTCTGATTAGCCAGGGGGCAGCAGCGGCAGACTTAACTGGGGGATACAGAACATGACGGAATGGCAGTTCCAGGAAACGGGGAACGGAATGGGATGACAGCAAAGACGACAAGGAAACTTGACCCACTTCTGGACATCATCTCCTTCAATTAACTCAGCTCTCAGCCCTGGCTCCCTCGGGTCTGTAGACCCCGGAAATGCTCTGCCCGCAGCAGCGAGGTGGGGCAGGATTAGGTGGATTGCTCCGAGCTGGCTCTGTGATGACCGCGGAACTTATGCCATGCATGGCCACCTGTGAGCGAGTACAGGTGAGTAGCAACCTTGGGGAGAAATCTCACGGTAATAAACAGGACTCACGGAGGGGCTTTCTTAAAGCATTCAGGCCCTTTCTAAGAGAACACAAAATGACAAAACATTAAGAAATCCTCATAATGGATTTATGTTTCTATTTCCTTAATTTGAAACAGCAAAGAAAGATTGACCTAATTTGGACAAATTTCACTTTTTCTTTATATTTCCAAAGAAAACCCCAAATGCCTCCTGGGTCACAAGTTACAGTTCTCATATCCCCTATTGGCTGGGGCTATCAACGGAGCGTTTGTGCAGACAAGCACTGCAGGAGAAGGCCTGCATTGTGGTGAGCCATTCACAGTGGTGGATTTCCTTCTAATGAAATCAACAGCTCACTGTTAATATGGGTCATTTTTATCCCAGGCTTAGAAATATTTTCATTATGGTCAATTTCTGTGGTAATGCTGTTTTTGTGAGAGGATTTGTCTGGGTAACTTCACAGACGGCAGACCATGGCACAGAGAAGTTAAGTGAACGCCCAGAGTCACTAGGGGTTCCCCAATTCCTGGTCTGCAGAGAGTATAAGAGCCACTTAGCTTTTAAATACAAACATTGACACAAACCATGTTCCAACTAGGGCCTCTAAAAAAGGGCTGTTAATGGCAGTATTTTTTGAAAGCAAAAATTGCAGACCATTTGCCTGTCCATCAATAGCGTAACGGTTAAGCAAATTCTATACGTATAGTATTAAAGTTGATATTTACCTAGCATTTGCTATAATATGGAAAGTGCTTATCTTATAACATTAAAGGGGAGAAAAGCAGGTCAGAGAATTGTACATACAGCCTGGTCTCAAAGTCATGAAGAACACACCTGAGGGAAAAATTCTAGGAAGATGAACAACACAAATTAATAGTCTATAGAACTGTAGATGATTCTTTTCCTTCTACTTTATTATATTTTCAAATTTTCTATATTAAAAAGGAAATTTTTTTATTATTATTCTTATAAAAGGCCAAAACCCATACCATCACATTTAAATCTTATTTTCCCTCTTGACACTCTGAGTCAGTAAAAGCCATGACTCAGTGGGGCCCCTTGGTCCTTAATACCAAGAGGCCCTGAAACCAGGCAACAGGAAGATGAACACTGGAAGGACCTCTTTGTTGTGTGTCTTAAGGTACCCCGCTGATTTTTAGGAAGTGAAAGCTCTTCAGTTTTAAATCAATGTCTGCTGGGGGCTATTTGGGGATATAGCATTGCGTTGGATGCTGAATTTGATACCAGCTTCTCCTAATTAAAATGTGAACTGGCCATGACAATTCTTTGGATTAAATAAAATAAAAACCTAAGGCAATCTAGTCAACCTGGAAGCTACAGTGATTTTATCTGTTATGCTGAGATTTAAAGAATTGAGAAATAGATTTAATACTCATTCCTCACCCAGAAATAGATATAAAAGATTTTATGTCTCCCCTATTCCACATAACAGTTTAAAAGAAAGATCAAATAACAAATGTAGAACAACATGGAATAGACTCCTACAGACAGCAAAATAGATACACAAATAAAGGACAAAATGCACATAACCATCTCATCTCAATAGACACAGAAAAAGCATTTGACAACCACCCAATACCTCTCCATGACAAAAACACTCCGCAAACTAGGAATGGAAGGAAACTTCCTCAACCCAATAAAGGGCATCTATGAAAAAACCCACAGCTAACATGACACTTAATGGAGAACAAGACTGAATGCTTCCCCACTAAGATCAGAAATAAGACAAGAATGCCCACTTGTGCTCCTTCTATTCTAGCCAAGGCAATTAGGCAAGAAAAAGGAATAGGAGATATTTGGCTTGGAAAGGGAGAAATAAAAGTTATCTCTATTCCCAAAGAACATAATCTTGTATTTTAAAAATTGTAAAGGATCCCCCAAAAAACTATTAGAACTAATAAACAAGTTCAGCAAGGTTGTAGGATACAAGATCAATATTTTTTTAAAAAGCCATGTTTCTATATAACTGCAATTAACAAGTTGAAAAGTAAATTAAGAAAGAAATTACAAAAAAATGAAAAAGAGAAAAAAACCCCAAAAACCAACAAAAAAAGCAATTCCATTTGTAATAATATCAAAACAAATAAAAATAGGATAAATTTAACAAAAGAAGTTCAAGATTTGTACTGAAAACTACAAACACCATGGAAAGAAATTAAAAGACCTAAATAAATGGAAAGACATTCCATGCTTATGGATTGGAAAACAATATTGTTAAACGGCAATACTCTCCAAATTGATATACAGATTCAACACAATTAATGTCAAAGTCCCAGTGGTCTTTTTTTTATAGAAATTAACAGGCTGATCCTAAAAGTCACATGTAAATGCAAGGGACCCAGAACAGCCAAAACAATCTTGAAAAAGAACAAAGCTAGAAAGTGCTACCAACTTCCTGATTTCAGAACTATTAACACAAAGCTACAGTACTCAACCCATGTGATACTGGTATAAGGGCAGAAATATAGATCACTGGAATAGAACTGAAAGTCTAAAAACAAACTCTTACATTTATGATTAAATGATTTTTGACAAGGGTGCCAAGACAAGTCAAAGGAGGCTAAGAACAGACTTTTCAACAAATGGTGCTAGGACAACTGGATATCCCCATGCAAAAGAATACAGTTGGGCCCCTTCTTCATACCACATACAAAAATTAACTCAAAATGAATCACAGCCAAAACGTAAGAGCTAAAACTATAAATCGTGAGAAGAAAACATAGGCATAAATCCTCAAAACCTTAGGTTAGACAAAGATTTCTTAGATAAGATACCAAAAATACAAGCAACAAAAGGAAAAAACAGAAATTGAACTTCAACAAAATTTAAAATTTTGGTGCTTCAAGGGACATCACTAAGAAAGTGAAAAGATATCCCACAGAATGGGAGATTATTTTCAAATAACAATTTTTATGGCAGAATTATTCACAATAGCCAAAAAGTGGAAATAATCTAAATGCCCATCAACAGATAAATGGCTAAACAAAATCTGGTATACAATGAAATATTATTTAGCCATAAAAATGAATGAAGTACTGATACATGCTACAACATGAATGGACCTTGAAAACATTATGCTAAGTGAAAGAAGTCACAAAAGTCCACATATGACTCAATCCATATGAAATATCCAGAAGAGACAAATCTATAGCGACAGAAAGTAACTTGGTGATTGCCGGGGCAAGGCCATGGAATGACTACTAATGGGAATGGGGTTTCATTTTGGGGTGATTAACATGTTCTGGAATAAGATAGTGGTAATGGTTACACAACTCTGAATATATTAAAAACCACTGAATTGTATACTTTAAATGGGAGAATTTTATGGTATATGAATTGTATCTCATTACAGCTTTATTAAAAACAAACAGATACACAATAAAGGAGACCTATGCTTTCTCTGCTCTTTTTAATTCTAAGGGCTTAAATCAATATTTGTCCTTTATTAATTTAAAGGTTAAGAGATGCTAGATGATTATTTCACTATTTACTATAAAATAATGTTAATAAAAAACAAACTTTTTAGAATCTAGCTTACCTTTCATATAAATGCTAAGGATTTAATTCAACAAATATCTTGCATTCATTATACTGATTCAATTAATATCTGAATTTTTACAGATGCGTATGAATTTATACATTCAGAAATTTCTAACTGGAACCCAAAGCGCATTTAATCTAAAACCCACAAATGGTAACCCTTCACATTGATATTCTAAATAAGACTAGGGCTTAAAAACTTTTAAATCATCTTCCTGCTGAACTACACATACATACACAAACAGACTTGTCACATGATCTTAACAACATAGATGAGTAAGAAATGCATCTTTTTAAGAATAAATACCTTGTATCTATGCCATTTAAAAAAGTGGACCTTTCTGCTTTTAGACAAAAATATTCTACTTACCAAAGATAAAATCATTTTGGAATACACATAAAAAGATCCTTCTTTTAATTAACTTTCTCATAAACACCACTAATAACTATTCTTAATAAACCAGGTTGACAGATATATTTATCCACACCACAGCAGTTCTGGTGACTCAACTAGTTTATAGGGACTCTTTTTCAATCCAAAAGCAGCTGAGGAATAAGATTGGGATACTTATCCCCTGTATGGAAATATTGCTCTGATTAGCTGGGCGAAGAATAGTGGTCAACCATCTTCAGTCCTAGAGGCCCCTAAGAGTGGAAAGCCACGGGCCCGGAGAAGACTGGGGTCTTAGCTCTGAATCTTCCACTTTGGGAAAATCATTTTACCCCTCGGGAGGCTCGGTTCCCTCCTCTCTTTATACTCCACCATGTTCTGAAGTAGCTGAGTTTTAGTTTACTTTGTAAAAATGAGGGCAGAAATGAAAACATACATTTACACAAAAACTTGCATATGAATGTGCTTATAGCAGCATTATTTATAACAGTCAAAAGCTAGAAACAACCAAATGTCCATCAACTGATGAACAGACACACAAAATGTGGTGTAACCATACAACAGAATATTATTCAATCATAAAAATAAAGTACTGATACATGCTACAACATGGATGACCCCTGAAAACATGCTCAGTAAAAGAAGCCCGACGTGAAGGCCACATACTACATATTCTACATATGTAAAACGTCCATAATAGGCAAATCTACAGAGACAGAAATCAGACAGTGGTTGCTGCAGAATGGGAGGTGGGGGGCGGGGTATGATTGGAGGGTGTTGGCTAAGAAGCCCAGGGTTTCTTTTGGGTGTAATAAAAATGTTCTAAAATTGATTGTGGTGACGATCACATAACTCTGAATATATGAAAAACCATTGAATTATGTACCTTAAATGGGTAAACTGTATGGAATATGAATTGCATCTTAATAAAGCTGTTTTGAAAAATGAGAGCATCTGACCAAAACCCTAGGGTCTCTTCTAGCTCAATCTATGATTCAACAGGGCTCCCTGCTCACCTGAGGTTTGGAAGTCCATCTCAATGGGATTGGAGAGGCTGGTTGCTGCTTCTCGCCAAAGGCTGCCCCTGACAGGAGACCATGCTGTCACCATGCAGCGGTACAGCCCCGCATCTGAGACCTGAGTCTGGTACATTCGATAGCGAAATTCATCCTCCTGCACTTTTTCTAACACGACACCATCCACCCGCGATGCATCTGTCCAATTCTCCAGCTTCACCACAGAATCCTGGTCCAGGGAGATGATGTACTTGGTTTCATTGGGACTGGAGAGGTCCCCAACAGGCTTCTCCGCCGTGATGAGAACAGAGTAGCGTGGCGATTTAATATTCTTGGAAGACACTTTGCAAGTCATCTCAAATGTATTTCCTGCAGCAAAGAAGGGCTTTGGCTGCCTCGCTTTCACCACAAGCACGGAATCTGGAACGAAGTGCCAGAAGGAGGTGAATTCCAACAGGATCAGTTAAAATGAATATGCTACTAAAAGCAAAATGTCAAGGAAATAGGAATTTATTTGCAAATTGCCACACAATAGCACTTATGGAAAGCTGGAAACTCAGAAAGAAAATCGTGTGTATCTGTGAGCAGGCTGAAAACCACCACGCTGAAATGATTTAATGGGTATGACAGGAGAAAGAAGCAACACTGAGAATTTGGTTTTAAGAATTTTCAAGCAAGTCCTTGAGAAGTTTTACCAAGAGAGAGAATTTGGTGTTCCAAGGGTGGGAGGTGGAGTGCACGCTCGGCGAGCTGGGAAAGACAGGGTTGGACCTGACACCCAGGCCAGGCTCTTGGCCATACCATTTGCCTCTCCTGCCCAGAGGCTCTGCAGAGTGCAGGGAGGAAGGGAGAAATGAGTTCTCTCTGTTTACTCATCTGATGGTGACATTACAGAACAGATTTATTATTAAAATGCCCACAGATATATGTATTTGCAGATCTAATCGTTTCCACTTGGTTTACACTTTAACTTCAGAAATGTTTTAACATTTTGACAAGTGTCTATGGCTACACTAACTTTAGGTTTAAGTGTATTACTCCCTGTTTCTCTGTCAAAACAATAATCCCTGTGCATACACACATTAGGATTCATCTATTATAGTAGCACAATGTCAGGCACTTGGAAGGTACCTAAATATTTGTTAAATGGATGAATAAATGAATTAGACACATTCTTTTTTTATAAGATGATTAACTCTATAATCTGTCCAGTTATGAGATTTTTTTTTTTTTTTTTTTGAGACAGAGTCTCACTCTGTTGCCCTGGCTAGAGTGCCGTGGCGTCAGCCTAGCTCACAGCAACCTCGAAATCCTGGGCTCAAGCAATCCTCCTGCCTCAGCCTCCTGAGTGGCTGGGACTACAGGCACGCACCACCATGCCTGGCTAATTTTTTCTATATATACATTTTTAGTTGTCCAGATCATTTCTTTCTATTTTTAGCAGAGACGGGGTCTCGCTCTTGCTCAGGCTGGTCTCGAACTCCTGACCCTGAGCGATCTACCTAACTTGGCCTCCCAGAGTGCTAGGATTACAGGCGTGAGCCACCGCGCCCGGCCCGGTTATGAGATTTTTATATTAGTGTTTCTTAGAACACTGGTTCCACCAAACCTATTAGTAGAACATGTACGTTACACTCTCTCCAGAATCACTGATTTCTGAGGTTCCCCTGAGCCAGCACATTCTTTCATGATTCTCCTGTGAGTCTGGGTCATCCACTTGTGAATGAGACACGTACTTATTGAGAGCCTTCCATATTCCACGTGCCGGGAATATGATGATGGTTGGACAAACACATATAGAAATCCCCGCCTTTATATGCTGGTGGAAGAAGATAAGCAAAATAAATTAAGTGAAATATGGGGTATGGTCAGATGGTGATAAATGTTTAAGCGAAAATAAACCAGGTAAGGAAGAGAAAAAGTATGGGTTTGTATATGGGGGAAGCCACAATTTTAGATAGAGTGGCCAGGGACGTCCTTACTAAGAAGGCAACCTTTAAAAAAGAACTGAAGGAGGTGAGGGAGCAGGTCCCGTCCATCTCAGGAAACGCACTCTGGGCAGAGGGAACGGCAGGTGGAAAGCTAGGAGGCAGCAGCAGCAGGCCCGGCGCACGTGAGGCACTGCGGGAGGGCAGGGTGCCCGGAGCGGAGTGGGCGCTGGGGAGAGCGGCAGGCAAGGTCAGAAGGTAACGGGGCCGGTCAGCACAGCACACCCAAGGCCACTGAAAGGATGCCGGGCTTTGCTCTGAGCAAGATGGGGAGGCTTCAAAGGGGTTTCATAATGTGACTTACGTTTTAACAGGATCATTACAGCTGCCGTGTGCCAGGGCGCGAGTGAGGAGACAGGGGGCGAGTGCTACGGCCCGGGCAAGAGACCGTGGTGGCTCAGACAGGGCAGAGTGCGGGAACTGGTTACAAAGAATGGGGAGTCAGGGATGAAGGTTTCGGTCTGAACAACTAAAGCAGCGGTGTTAGAGCTGAGAAAGGCAGAGAAGGGAAGCACCCCTCTGAACAGAAGTTTGAGATGCTCGTTAGACAAGCAGAGGTATCAAGAAGGCGACACACTACTGAGCCAGGAGTTCTGAAAAGAGGTCTGGGGTAGGCATGTAAATTTGGGAGTCGCTAGTGTATAGACGGTACTTAAACTCATGAGATCAGAGGAGATTACCAGAGGAGTGAGGTTAAATAGAAAAGAAGTCCAAGGACGTGTCCCGAGGCAGTCTAATATTTGAGTGTTGGGAAAATGAACAGGAACCAGCAAAGGAGGCTGAGAGGAAGTAGCCAGTGAGGTTCGAAGAAAGCCCTGGTGTTCCATAAGCCAAGGGAAAAAGCAAAGTATCTCCAGGAGGAGGGAACAGTCGCCTGTGCTAAATGCTGCTAACTCAAGTAAGACGACCGACTGGATTTTGCACTATGTTGACCACTGGTAGTCTTAACACGAGCAGCAGGGGAAGATACGCAGTCTGGGCACTAGAATACAGTAGGTACCAGAGAGAGTAAGAGGAGAAAAATTGGAGACATCAAGTACAGATAAATCAAATATTGTTGCTATAAAAAGAAAGAGAATAACAGGTGGGCAAGAAGGTACAGGAGACAAAGATGGAGGGGAAGTGAGATAAGTAGTTTAGCTTTTTAAAAAAAATATATCTGAGATCTAACAGCCTGTTGATAGGCCAGTGGGAAAGGCCCGGAAGAGGAAGGAATATTGAAGACATAAGAGAGAGGCCAGAGGGGGGACTGGCCTCTGCCAGGACAGGAGCCGAGGGACATGGGCTCAGCACTGGGGGACAGGGAACGGGAATTCTCCTGATGGTTTCTATTTTTTTAGGGAAATAGGAGGCAGGACCAATAGCTGAGAGAGCCTGGAGGAGGAGGTTTTGCAGAGAAAGTGATATGTACTAATCCCTTCAGAAAGCAGGGAAGTAAACAGATTAAGGAAATGCAGAATGATTCCCAGGCAGCTTTGAGAGCCCGCTTGACATAAGTGATCACAACTTTAAAGTGAGGCCAGTCAACATGTTTGAATGTTTTTCTCCAACCAGAAACAGGGAGGGAGGTGGCAGACAGTTGGCTTTGAACTGGGCTGTGGCTTAGCCAGGGTATCACGCAAACGGAGACAGAGGCAAGGGAGTTAAGGGCGCATGCAAGGGAGTGATTGGGACTGGCTGGGAGTTTAGGCTGTGTGGCAATAGCTGACCAGCTAACCTACCCCTACCTCCAGCCCCAGAACACATCTCCGAATAAAGGAGGGACCTATAATAATCACACCAGGACAATGGGTGTAAACTGGACTACCCTGAGCAAATGGTCACCCCAGGTAAAAGAGAAGCGAGGACACAATGGTAGTGAAGGACAACGTTGGGGATACGATTAGTAGACTGTCGGTCCCAGTTAGGTCAGAGTTTGTTGTTGGAGAACTAGAGGGAGTGATCTGGAAAGACAGATGTGTTTAGAAGGGATAGTCTCATGTATGGCATAAGCAATGGCATGAAGAACCAAGACAGCATAGGGATATGAGGACTATAGAGAGGAGGACAAGGGACAGAGAATGATAGAATTATGTATTTTAGGGCTCTCGACCTTGGCTGCACATAAGAATCACCATGGCAGCATTTAAACACTCCAGTGCCCAGACTGCCTACACTTTAGACCAACTAAAACAGAATTTGTGGTGGGACTCAAGCATCAGGAAAGCTCCTGGGGTGATTCTAGCATGACCCAGAGCTCTACATGGATAATGAACTTAGCAAGATAGGAGTTGTAGTAGAGAGAGTGGCCGGGAAACAAAAGCTAACATCTTCAAAGCATGAACAGAGGACCTGGGAGTCGATAGGCAACAGCACTGAGAGGAGGTGGTACGGTCTGATGACATGAGCCTCGAGGCTGGACATATTTAGGGGTGAAGGAAAACGATCTGGAAGCTACAGTGGGGAACAGGGAGGGCACCTGCCCCAGCTCCAGGCCCCGTTCCACGAGGCAGGTGGGAAGGAGGTGCCACCGCTTAGGAGAGATCCAGGGGAAAGTGTCTCCGGAGAGGTAATGTTTAATGCAAGCCAGAGAAAAGGAACATTCAGAGATAAAGTTCAGGAAGCAGGAGATTTGGCTGATGGCAGTGAGTTCTAGAGTGTTCTCCTTGGGATTTGGGGATATGGGGGGTTGTTGTGAGTCCAAAGAGGGTGTAGAGGGCTGCATGGTGACTAATGTCCAGGCCATGGACTCCTGGTTCCGAAAGCACATGGTGGGATGACTTCAGCAAAAACAAAACAAAAATGGATAAAGAACAAAAATACAGCTCCTACCTTCTGATGCCCAAAATATGTTGACAGGCTTGGAGAAGACATCCTTGCTCTTCACCCAGCTGCTGTTGCGCTGTTTGGTCCAGGCAGACACGACACAGTAATAATTGCCTCTGTCCTCCTCTGTAGTCCTTTGGATCCGGAAATTGAATGTGTCTCTGTGCTCCTTAGAAAAAAGAAACTCTCCATCCTGGGCCCGCTGCTTGCTCCTCTCTCCATATTTTAGTGTCCAGTCCCCATCCATGACTGCAAGAAGCTCGCTGGTCACCACGTCGTCACTGCGCCGGTTCATCCTGTAGTACCAGGAAACAGTAAAACGGACACCTGCCTCCGCGCTCTTCGTGTTCACTACCCGGCATTCCAGCTCTGTGGGATCGTCTGCAAACCCGGGGACCTTAGACGCATTCAGGTACACCTGATAGTCTGGTTCTGAACAAGACAGAGAAAGGTCAGGATGAAAACATAATTAGACAGAGCAACATATCAAGAATTAGCAAAAGGAACTAGACAAATACTGCTCTTGTTTTGACGACTAAATGCCTACCCTACCAGACTACAGAGAAAGAAATCAGTCTCTACGTTGGATGGGATCATACAAGAGTGGTTTGACAAAATTTGCAAAACACTGCCCCACATATTCCCAAGAAAACCTCCCAATGCCAGAAGCCAATGTCCTCAGCCAGAGTCTTGATTTTTTTGTAGGGCTGGGGTCTGCTGTCAGTTTCTCCAAGAAGTTAAAGTCTTCTGAGAAGGATCTCTTAAGAAGCTCGGTGTCCACGCTCTACTAAGATTGTCTCTGGAATGATAAGCAATCCCACAGACCTCCAAAGGTCCCACTGGAAAACCCCACCCCAGAGTATTCTAGAATTCCAGGTCCATCAAGCCCATCATGGCTTAGGTTCCTGCCATCCTTGGCCATGCTCAAAAGGCAAGGCCCTCAGGCCATCTTTCCCCCTGTATGTTCTTATCGTTACTTTACTGTTCCTCTGACTTTTTCCGCTTGATCTGTGTTCAGTGGTCAATAAACACTCCCCATCCTCAAACTCCCAAAGGATATTCTTTTCACTGCCACACGTGACTCACCCATCGTACTGGGAACCTGGCCCTGCTCTTGTGAGCACGCCACCTCCCTGCCCGGCCCAAATTCTGATGGGGGTGGGAGGAAAGCGCTCTCCCAGCATCCCCCCACCTCTGACACAGTCCCGTTGCTCCTCACTTGCATAAAAACCCCTCCTTCGATTTAGTCCGTTTCTGCAACTCCATGTTTCTGTCCTCATCGGGCCCACGGCTTCCCCATACTTGCCAAGGACCTGGTGTCGGAGCCCCTTTGTAGCCTCCGATCCTCTCCCCACTCCCTCTGGGTGTCACCCCTAATTACCTGAGGCTCTCCAGGCACCGCAGTCTCGCACCACCACGGCAACCTGTTTGGAACGCCCTGCAAACTGCCACTCATTCTGCAACATCACCTGGGTCCTGGGTCCCCAGAAGTGACACTTTGTCTCTGTGCTCCCACAAGTCAGCAATGGACTTTGGCACACCAGTTACCCCACTGCATGATTACTCTGTGCTTAAGGTCCCATCCCCGAGCTATAAATACACAGCCTTACATGCAGTAGGCACTCAATAAACGTTCACTGCCTTAATGCTAAGGCTTTTAGAAAAGGCTACGTTTTTCATCTGCAGCACTTTGCCTTCTAGAAGAAAAATAATTCTACCCAAACAGAACTTTCCATTTATCAATACAATCATTATCTGCATCACCTTGATCAAACAGTTTAGCTTTATCGAACGTTGCTTTTATTTATAACTCACACAGATTATAAACTGCTGAGGTCAAGGAACTGTTCTTCTGTGATTTACACTTTTAATGGAATTTATGACATCACGATCTCTCTAAGAATGATTCAGTGGGCCAGGAAATGGAAAGAACTCAAAATCCTAATTCCCTCAAATGTCATCTTCGCAAGCATTTAATTCGCTGTGCCCGTCCATGGGAGCACACCCTGCTGTGACGTGGCACCGCAGGGACATACCACAGGCTGCTGGAACGGACCCCACCAGCTACCCTGATGGGGGATGCCTTGGCCCTGGGCACGGTGCCAACATACCGCAGGCCAGCCTAGCAACAAGTGGCTGTGGGACACGCACCACTGAAATGTGTTTACACTGCCATGTGTATAAGACAGGGGATACTCAAATGACCCCACATCCAAGGTTTAAGACCCTTTTCTCATGTCCAATTTTGGACGCTGACCCAAAACCAATGTGGGTGGAGACCAGGACAACCGAGTCATCTAATACGGAAAGGACAGACTTGACTGGCCGTGCATACAGCAAGACCACCCTGGAATGCAGAACACCAACTGTTCGTAGGCAGCGGCAGCGGCTGTTACTTGTGAAACCTCAACTCCATTTCAAGCACACTGCTTAAGACACTTCCTATGTGTCACCACATTAACCTGCATGGAAAATTATGAGGCGGTTAAGAGCAGGGGTGAAGAGTAGGGGTCTGGAGCCAAACGGTGTTCAAGTCCTGGCTCTGCCATTACTTGCTGTGTAGCCTTAGGAAGATTACTCAGATCTCTGGTGCCTCACCTGCAAAAACGGGGATAATAACTGTAACCACCTCGTAATGTTATTGTAAAGATTAAGAGTTAAAATATACTTAACTTAAAGCGCTTAGACTGGTGCTTGGTGTGGGGGTGTGTGCCTATGTATATGTATATACAAACACACACATGTATGTACACACATGCATATATTTGTGAATTATTATTCATTGTTCTCATTTCTGAGGAGATGGAGTTTTCAAGAGGTTATAACTTGCCTACCTGACTCAAGTGTGCAGATTTGAACCCAGGGCTGTATACTTTCTACCACCTTTCAAGTACATCCTCATTTCAGATGAACCAAACTCACTGTCTCCTAAACTTCCTACTTCCTAAGTACCACTGACTGGCACAATGATTTTTAGGAACACTAAATGCCTTTCTGGCAATGACACTAAGTTACCACCACGAGGACTCTGACCCAGAAGACAGCTCCCACAGGCCTTCACCTCAGTCTGACTGACCAGTGCAATCAAACACAATGAAGCTGCCTGTGGGGACTTCTATTTTGCACTCCTAACAGATTACAGACCCTTTGATCCTTCATGGTTTAATTCCACCTCCTGAGTACATTCTTCCCAAGTGGCACCTTTCGAAGGCTGTTAAAATTATGATGAAAGATGGTAGATGTTCACTGAGGCATTATTTACAACAGCCAAGACATGGAATCAACCCAAGTGTTCGACAGATGAATGGATAAAGAAAATGTGGTACACACACACAGCGATATACTACATAGCCTTGAAAAAGAATGAAACCCTGTCATTTGCACCAATATGGATAAACCTGGAGGACACTGTTAAGTGAAGCGAGCCAGACACAGAAATGCATGATCTCATTTACACACGGAACCTAAAAATGTCAAACTCACGGAAGCAGACAGTAAAATGGTGGCTACCAGGGGCTGGGAGGGATGAATGTTAGTCAAAGGACACAAAATTTCAGTTAGGAGGAATAAGTCCAAGAGATCTATGGAACAACATGGTAACTGCAGTTAATGACAATGTATTGTATACTTGAAAACTGCTAAGAGAATAGATTTTAAATGTTCTTACCACAAAAAATAAGTATTTGAGGTAACAGATATATTAGCTTGATTTAGCCATTCCACAGGTATACATATATCAAAACATCACATTATATACCATAAATATATAAATTTTAATTTGTTAATTAAAAAAAACATGGTAGAGAAGCAATGACTTGAATGACCAATTAGTGGTCAGACCACAGAACATGGAAAGGGTGGTCAAAACCAGCTCCCATGCCAACTACCAGGAGCAGCTCCACCTTGCTGCCCCGGCCACACCCAAAGCTTGCTCCCCAGACATGAGAACCCAGCTGGCCCCCTGCTCTGGCCCCAGCTCTTCCGTAGGCTCCAGAGCCCAACACTGGAGCTCAGCTCCAGGCATCCGGACTGGGCGTGTCCACGGCACCTCAAGCATCGCACCCACCAACCACTTGTCGTCCACCTCAGCCAACACACCCCGTACCCCAAAACCTAACTCCAAACAACCACGGCCGGCTCCTCCTCCCACCTTCGCAATGACTGTTCCTGCTACCACATTCCTGCCATTCGCTCTCCTGGTCACCTCGGCATGAAATGTGTGCCATCTCCAACTCTCTCTCTTCCCTCCCGCCTCTCCACTCCGAGAGCTCCTAAGTCCTGCACATTCTACTTCCTCAATGTCTCTTCTATTGCTCCGTTCCCAGGCTTGATGCATAGTAGACACTCCATAAATATTTGTAAATAAGAGTAAAAACCTCATGAGCAACATCCTCATCCTGGCCCTCACGGCCTCCAGCTGAGACTGTAACTATCTCCAGGCTGACATAGTGCCAGAGCATCCGTCCCGTACACCTCCCATGGCTTTTCCCCTCACCTGCTGGGTTAAGAACAACCCCCCAGCCAGGCAGTGAGTGTGTACCCAGCCCTTCCACCCACTGCCTTCTCAATTCCATTCAGATGGCACCTCTCGCCACATCCTAATCACTCCTACACTTCCAGTTCCTCTGCCTCCGCACCTGGGACACCTGCTCAGTAAGCTGCTGAAAAAATAACTGAACTGATTCTCCCATTCTACTCCATCCTCCACCCTAAAATGGATCTGTTTAAATCCTACATGTTCAAACATAGCGAAATGAGAATATGGGGGACTTGCGCTATGCGTGCATCTAGTTGTAGGGATTCCAGCTTGGAAGGAAAAGAAAAATCTCTTCATTGATTTCAACAGTCTCCTTATTCTCTGTTAAAACGAACTTTACGTAGGCCCCAGAAAAGGAGGCCTCAGCTTGAATGCAAAGACGAACAAAAACAAGTGGATTCTTGGCCTGTGAACTTACAAGGTGCAGGTTCATCTGAATTATCCACCAGCCTTGCAGGTGGACTCCAGACTTACAATCCTGGAGAAGGTGTGATTCCACTATGTCAGAATGGTAGGAGTACGGGTGGGTTCTTATTTCTTTTTTGTCTGGTGCATGTATAGAAATTGTCCTTTAATGTTGTTTTCACAATTTCGAAAATTGTTTGCAGAGACTGTGCCCTTCCTCAAGGCCTATCACGCACACACCTCTTCTCTGTAGCCTCTCCTACTCCACAGGGAATGTGCCTCCTTTGAACTGGCTCAGCATGTCACACCTCTACTATTTATTCAACAAATCCTACCACCTGCCAGGTTCCCTGCTCTCTAAGGATCTTATTTGAACACTGCCTTGAACTTTGGTTATTTGTATGTATGTCTTACGGACCTTCCATAGGAGTCTTCCCAGGGCCAGGGACTAACTACCTTATTCATCTGTATGTGCTATACATGCAGGGCCTTGTGCGTAAAAGATATTAACATACTTGCTGAATTGAAGTAAATTTAATATTTTGCATAAAAATGCTCAGTTTTGGCACAAGCATTCCACCACTGATTACCGCTACATTCTGCTTCATCTCATCAAGAAATCAGCTACGAAAACAATCATGGTTATGTTTAAAAAAAATGCTTATCAGTTAAAGACGCATACTAAAGTATTTAACGGTGAAATGATATAGCATCTGGGATATGCTTTATACTATTCCAGAAGAAAAAAAGTACATGTGTGTGTCCAGCAGAGGGAAGAGAATGAAAAAAGATCAGTAAAATATTTATAGCTGTTGAAGTTGGTGGTTATTTTTTTCTACTGTGAATATTTGTAAATTCCTATTTTTAAAAGTTAAAAACAAACACCACCATACATTGTAAACTCTTTCATAGAATACTGAGGCCAATCCAAGTGCAGTATCACTGACATTCTGAGATGCAGAGTCTGCTCCCAAATCTGGATCCCAGGACAGTATCTGCTCATGTCCACACTATCCCCAAAGCTACAAACTCCAAGAGTGACCTTTGGCAAAAGACAGACTTCTAAAAACGACATGGCTTATTAAACTCTTTCGTTACAACTTTCAAAACCACGAAAAGCTTTCAGAATCATTGGCCAATTTGTAAAAATAGTTTGTGCTTCCTATGTGCAAGAGCCTCATCCAGAGGTTTTCACATAAAATACCTCCTTTTACTCTCACAACAATTGTATAAGGCAGGTACTATTATCCCCATTTTATAACAGTGATAACAACTGGCATTTACTGAGGGTCTTCTATAAGCCAGGCACCATGCTATATGCCTTCTTTGCATTTTTGCTGAATCTTCCCAACAACCTTATGAGATTGATACTATTAAATATTTTCATGTACGTTTCCAAATGAAAAATAAACAAATGAAAACAAAAATGAAGCCCAGAGGAACTAAGTTTTAGAAGACTAAGGTTTTACATGGTGTGTGTGAACAAAATTAGAGGAGAGGCTTTGGCTCCATGGCCTGGCTCCCACTGCAACTAAATTGCACACCCTCCTTACACACCCAGGTTATTAATGCTTTCTCAAAGCCTGCAACATCCCAGAAGACAAGAGTGATGATAACGGTTGAAGCACCAATCCTGAATGTGTACAACAGGGCCGTATTCTGATATCCGCTCCGAAGCTCAGTTAACTTGGCACCGCTAATCAGAGAAATGAGCTGCATGCACCAGTTAGAGGAAATAGGAATGCCCTGTCTGCTGATGACATGGTTTTATTATCTTGAACTGGGCAGGTACTTTAGAGGCAGCCGAGTACTGACTAATTGTCAAAGATGTGCCACAATCATCATCTGTATAATGTTTAAAAAGAGATGGCTATAAATGAGCAGCTATTGCTTGTGGGGAAACACTTTACCTCACCTTAGCAGAACCATTACTATGAAGATATATTCAGCATTGGCCATTTCAGAACAATAAAAATTATATCATTTGAATGGAACACCTATGTCCCATGCCCAAACTAATATTCATGAAGTTCTTCTTTCATCCTCCTCACTCACTCCCCTCCCTGAGAAGGAAGAGTGAATTACCAGATCCGGGGTCAGGGGCAGGAAAAGGGCTGGGGGTGGCCAACTCTCCCCGTTTCCCTAGCTAATCTTGGAGTAGCTGCTTCCAGGACACACATATTCCTAGTTTCTCCATGCTGGGCTCCTTGACACCCTAAGACACACTCTTATGTCTTCATTGGTAATGAGCTTGGTGGGGCAGACCCTCAAACGCTGATAAATCAGGCCAGCCATGGCAGCTCACTCCTGTAATCCCAGCACTTTGGGAGGAAGAGGTGGGAGGATCACTTGAGGCCAGGGGTTGGAGACCAGCCTGAGCAACACAGCAAGACCCCCATCTCTACCAAAAAAAAAAAAATACAAAGGTTAGCCAGGCGTGGTGGCACATGCCTATAGTCCCAGCTACTCAGAAGGCTGAGGCAGGAGGACTGTTGGAACCCAAGAGTTTGAGGTTACAGTGAATTATGATGATGCCACTGCACTCTAGCCCAGGAAACAGAGTGAGACCATGTCTCAAAAAAAACCAAACCACATGAGTTTGCATGGATAGTTAGGGAAAGAAGGTAGATTAAAAACAAAACAAAACATTAATAAATCATTATCATCACCATCAAGAAAATGTATCGAGCACTCAAGTACCAGGCACAGTGCTGAGCACTTTATATGCATTATCCTATCAAACCAAGAAAAGCAAAGCTTACTTAGAAACGTTAAACAACACACCCAAGACAACAAACCTAGAAGGTGGGGGAATGGGACTCAACACAGGTCTATCCCCCTGACTCCAACACTTGGCTGCATATTATTCTGCCTTCCAAGATAACCCTGGACAGACAGCTGATAATAGTTACCCTTAAAAAACCTTCGGGTCTAAATCTTATTTCCTATAGATGGCCCCGAACTCTGAAGTTTCTATCAAGTACTTAGCAGATTAACGGCCCCTCTTAAGGAAAAATAATTACCTTCCTTGCTGGCACTCTGCTGGAAGAGGGGACTGAGCTCTAGTGGGAAAGAATGCAAAACAGGTTCTTAAGACTGAGCAGCAGAACTCAACTGTGTCTTCCTCCTCCCGCTCTTGTATCCGAAACCCGTGGAACCCTCTCCAATTAACACTGTGGAAGTCTGGTACTGCCGGCCGAGAGCTCGACCATGAACTGATTAGTATCCAACTCTTGCCAAAGGCTCATTTAAGACATCTGATAGCAGAAGGAGATGGCTTAATGTGCAGATTAACTAGCCATTCTGCTAGATTCTCTGTTTTAGACATATACTAAATTGGATCAACACAAAGCAACATTTGTCCCTCACAGTAATTCAGCTTCTTACAGAAACCTCTTCACACACTAAAGATTTATGCCCCCAGCTTTTACAGAGGGTGGATATAAGAAACATCCACTTAAACAATCGTTTAGGGCTTTTTGTAAAAGAACAGTTGAAAGCCCTGTCCATTATGTTATCCAATGCCCCTGAAATGAAAAAGCACATGATAAATTCAGTGCCAAGAAAAAGCTTGTCTCTCTGAAAGAGTTTATGTTTTCCTTCCTTAGAGGAGAACTGTAGAATCACATTTCTTTTTGTCTCCACTCTTCAAAACTTCAGAGACAAATTCAGTGCTCAAATGCAGTAACTAATTCATCTCAACCACCTTGAAATATCTATTCTTTAATTTTCTTTTACCCCTTTGGATCTTGATTTTATTTTTATGTCTCCTGCTTTAAGTTGTGCTTCATTTTGCAAGCCAATTTAAATCATTTTCCCCCTTCAAAGTAGGACATAAAAATCCTAAGTAAAAGTGGCTTTTTCCCCACCCTCTAAAAATTCACTGTGACCCTCCTAACTGCTGCAAGTGCTCTTGGACTAGCCAGACCCCTTCGCATCGCTGCCCTGATGTCTTCCTGGTGGACACACGAGAACGTGAGACGACCCCAATCAGTTTCAACCCACTCATCTGCCTCAGTGCACCAACCCCAAGCAAATGAGGACAAGAACTGCCCAGCTTTAGGACTCTACTCACTGGAGTTTCAGGAGTGAAGCTGGTTCCCAAGGCCAAGAATGTTTCCACATAAGATTAAATATTTGATGCGTATAAAGTCCTTAGCCCAGTTCCTGGCACACAGTAGGTTCTCAATAAATGGTAATTATTACTCTTAATCTGTCCAGTAGCAAAATTCAGTGTTGTGTCATACCTACATGGGGAACCAGCTTCTTCAAGAACTCTTCTGTGACAATATTCCACAGTCTCACAACTAAGATGACCTATAGAATAGAGTACTTGGCAGGTTATCTGTCTTTTTTTTTTTTTTTTTCGGTCTACTTCTCAGTTACCTCATCCAGACCCCAAGTTGTATGTGGTAAGGTATCCACATGCATATACATGCATGTTACATATCTAGACACGAACATTTAGTGTCAGGCCAGATGCGTCAGTTTCTGGGCAGAATCCAGTGGTCAAGTCTTGAAGAAAGGTCTGCTGCTGTACTCATGCCCTGCTCGCCCCCTGACAAGTGTCCAAGCAGCTGCAGTGGTGTGAGTCATAAGCACAGGGAAGGAGGACAAGATTTAAGAGGAAGGAAAAAGAAGAATGCAGTCATTTTTCATATCACTCACACTCCTGGCAGGTCTACTTGGGTACAAATATCTCTGGATATGCTAGGAGTTGAACATTATTCCTTTCTTTGTGATTCTGGTT
Organism: Indri indri; assembly: GCA_004363605.1. Lineage (NCBI taxonomy): Eukaryota > Metazoa > Chordata > Mammalia > Primates > Indriidae > Indri > Indri indri. Next base: position 13,166 of record RJWJ010015094.1, on the reverse strand, counting down.
TTCCTATGCATATATATTAACATAATCCATGTGTCGGTACCCATTTATTTACCCATTTGGCCAGTATTTATTGAGTGCCTATTATGCGCAAAGCACTGGGGAAGGTGCAGGGCTCTGTATATATTAGCATCAGTCAGGGAAAAGCACACTGATGACTTTCATGACCAGGGTGCCGGCACTCCACAGGAAAACAAATGACAGGATCCTTATGATAATAACTGAGCCTTTCCTACAGTTTAGTCTCTCTATTTCTTCTCTCTCTGGAGAACACAGCTACCAAAAAATCCCTTCCAGTCAAAAAAGCCCACTCCCTCCCAGAGCTCCCCTCCTGTTGTCTGACAGTCCCTGCATCTCCCCCCGGGTATACCAGGATCAATGCACGAGTACTTCAAAGACGCCCTCAAATTGGAGTACAGGCAGCACTTTCAATAAAAACAAAATCCTTGAGGCTGGGATTCAGAAGTTGGAGAGGGAGGGGCACTGAGGGTACTGACAGCCAGCGCTGGGATTTGACAGCACCACACAATGCTCTGAGGATCAGAGCGGTGAGACATATTCTGCTCCAGAGATGAAAAATTTTCTTTTGGTGCTGACAACATCTGTTTTATTTTGAAGGTTGCTAAGGAGAGTTCTGGCTGGGCCAACATTGTTCCAGTTCAGTACTTCATAGTGAGTTTCTTGCATGGGGTTCAGACGGCGGGAATAAAAGCTCGCCAGATAAACCCCGCTCTTTTCACTTTTCCGATATCAAAGGATCATTTTGCCAGCAGGGATGACTAACGCCCTGCCTGGTCTCCATCGGAATTGGACCGTCCCTTCTGCTTGCTCCGATCACTCTTCTCCCTGCACCCCCGTCCCCACTTGCCAACTCCCCATCTTTGCCAAATAAACACTTACTAGGGAAAAAAAGACAGTGAATACACCACTAACCCAAGATGCAGAGGTAAGAAAGACGTAAGTATGAGTTGGGGGTCATGGCAGAAGGATCAGACAAAGGAGGAAATGATTTCCTGGCCTTTAAAGATCTGTCTTGCCTCCTACTAGTCAGAGCAATGCCAAACGCCTGCATCAGAGCTCAAGGGACAGGAGAGAGGTCAAGCTCGAAACCAGGGAAGAACCTGACTGGCAGGCCCGTTCCATCTTTGCAATAATGGAGAGGGGAAGAAAAGCTCTCCACGGCCCACTCAGTACCATTCCCCTAGAATTACCTGCAATTACAAAACAGAAAAATTAGTGTAAATTTTGCCCAGAGGGAAAACATTTAGGGAAAAAAGAAAGAAACGAACATGAGCACAGAAGAAAGCAAAAGGACATGCCAGTGACCTTCACATACATGGCAAGTTGTTATAAAACAGGTGGCAGGGTGGGAGCAACTCCGCTCCTCCACTGGGGGGATGACACCCAGGGCGGGAAAACCCATAGAAAGAGCCTGGGGAAGCAGGAAGGCCCTACATGGAACTGGTATCTGCAAATCAAATCATCTGGGGAATCCAGGGTATGACACGAAAACACACTTCGCATTAACTGAAGGAATTTTCTTTCTGCAGTGGACCGTGGAAAAGCATCGGTTCCTGCCGGGGAGCACCTAGGAGTCCGGAAAAAAGAAAGGAAGAATGGCAGCAGTCTCCTTCCAATGAAGATCCGTTTCAAAGAGCCATTCGGCAGTGCCCCAACCCTGCAAATTTCGACAACAAAAGGAAACCGTATCCTCTCTCATGAAGGTACCAAGACAACTGAGGCCACATTATCTAAACATTTCCCTTGCCTGCCAGATTCTATTTCAGCCAGTTTTGCTTTCCCTTGCTTAAGATCCATCTGGGCCAAAGTATGCTTGAACCATGTAAAGAATGTCAAAGTAATGCAAAACACAGAGCACCCTGACTCCTCCACTTATCTCCCAGGAGGGATTAGGCTGGTGAGGCTAAGAGCCATTCTCCAAACCACTCACCTAGCCAGGTCACACCCACGCTGGCTGGAGCAGACATGGTCTCTGCAACTTTGTGCCAGCTCCTGTTGTGTCCGGGTACCCAGAGTGACACGTGGCAAAAATAGAAGCCGGAGTTTTCTTTGCTAACGTCTCGAACCAGTAAATGGTAGGAGCGTGCATCCACGTGACTCAAAGCAACGTGAGGCGAGCTGTGGACCAGGGATTCACGGTCCAGCCGTGCCAATACATGGGAGCCAGGCAAGGTGCTATCGGGCATCCTGCTGAAGTACCACGTCACCTCAGGTCGGACGTCATCCGCTCGGTCTGTCGTGATGTTGCAAGTCAGGCCCAGGTCCTTCCCTTCAGCCACAGACACGTTTCTGGGCACAGCTGCTCGCAGAGCTTGAAAATTAAAAACAAAAACATCTACATAATCTGGATTGTGTTTGCCCCTTCCACACTCCGCGCCCCCCTTTAGATCATCTCCTTTTAAGTTCTTAGTTATGGAATTAAAGTGAGAGGCTTTGTACAGTTGTAAGTGCTTGAGAAATATTTAATGAATAAATTAATGAAATATACATTTCTTTTTATTTTATAAAAACGGTAATAGCAGCGAACATTTATATATACCTTCTATATGCCAAGTAGTGTTCTGAGTGCTTTATAAATATTAATCCTCAAAACAATTCTAAGAGGTAGGTAGATGCTATTATTATTCTCATTTTACTGATGAGGAAATTGAAGCACAGAGAAATTAAGTAACTTGTCCAAGGTCACACAGCTAATATGTAAGCAGAACTGGGATTGAAATCCAGACTATCTGCCTCTAGGAACTCTGCTCTTAACTGTTATATTATCCTTTGGTGAGAAATCTGCTGAAGCTTGCAAAGATATACTTTCTCCACATGCATGATAAAACTTGGGTGACTTCACAGAAAAATGACAGCTTAGCTCTGACTGGTATATATTGTCAGCTGAGGGCTGGAGAATGGAGGGTCAGAGGTGAGGGTGAAGCCATCTTCCGGATAAAGGGGAAAAATTCTAAAAAGAATGGCCAAGAAAGGGAAACCAGGCATTTTTCCTTAGGAGTCAAGTCTTCAAAATGTACTGTATTTAGAGTATCATTTATTTCATTAGACATACCTACCTACAAGTCAATCATAAAACATGTATTCTAAAACCTAAACATAATGATTTTTGGATTATCCACACTACTGCCCTTTCTCATTAGTGTGGATAATTAAAAGTAGACCACATTTAGATGAAGCAGTCCTTGGTGCCAGACTCAAGGCAGATCCAGTTTCAGCATTCCCCTGCCACAGCTTTTACATGTAAACATTTTACTCTATTTAGGGGATTTTTAAAAAGAAGTTTAACATCTGTAATCAGAGAAGAAAAGCATTGACTCATGATAATGCTCTGGAACAATTAGTAAGATGATAAACAGCCAACACCTCCCGGAGGCATGGCCCTGGCCTTCTTGGTGGCTCAGCATCAACTGCCGTCCCCTGTAATCTCATGGGCAAAGGCTGGCACCAATTCTGAAAAGACCCAGCCTCAAAGCCCATGCCTTTTGGCATAAATTACTTTCATATGACTATTTCCAAAGCCTGACAATATTTCAAGCAAGAATTTCAAGTCAAGGTCAAGATGCACCTTGACAGAAGACAGAAAATGAGGTGGGCACAGTATCAGAAAAAGAAATTTAAAAGGTTAATTTCTCCCTCCACCCATCCTCCAAATTCTTTCTCCTCCCTCACCCCTGTAAAGGGGCTAAAAGGAATCCGAGGGCATCTTTTGAGAGGATTCAGTAAGGAAACTGCCTCCCTGAGCCGGGTTCTGCAGTTAGAACCACACCACACACAACAGCATGATCAGAGACCCTGGAATCCTGCTGGAGTCACCTCGGGCAGGGCTGTCAGCTTCTGAGTCAGGGGAGAAGTACTCGCCCTGTAGCTGTGGACTCTATCTATGGAGAAAATAGATTCTTAGACTCCAAAAATATTGGCAGGAATGTCTCAACTGCCTAGTTCACTTTGCAATTTTCTCTGTGCAAGTGGCTAAATATCTTGTAATATCACTAACCATAGATCCCACCCACACGTTCTGGATTTGGGGGTGTAGAAAGCTTCGTTATTTAAGTGGTTCTGTGCGATTTAACATCGCAATGTGATAGGAATGTAAGCCGCCAGCTATAGACAGTACAGGTGTTAACAAAAAGAGAAAGACCATCACTCTAGTGTGGTGGGGTTCTTAACCTGGGTCCACACAAAGACAATTTAGGGAGTCTGAACTTCAATGGGAAAAAAGTTCTGTCTTTTCATTAACCTGTACTTGAAATATAGCATTTCCTCCCATTGTGAAAGTAAGCAACAAACCAGTGTAGTATTACCTGTTCCTGGGACTTTGCCCCTAGTAGAAATCACAGATATTTTCACATCACATTATAGTTGTTGCGGATATCCTGAAATATTGTTTATATTCATAGCTATACAGAAATTATAGTTGTTGATAGGCCTGCCATTGTATCTTATTATCAGTGTATTAATAAAGAAGCATAATATTACCACAAAACAAATGTTTTAAAAATATGTTGATAACCATTTCAACATAATTATTTTCCTTTGTCATCTCATATACTGTATTTGATGTTAATTAATGTGTTAATTCTTAGAAAGGGTCTGTGGGCTTCAAAAGATCATCAAAGAGGCCCATGGTACAAAAAAGATCATGAACCCAGTCTCAGGTGAGAGTCAGACATCATTTCCTGCCTAATAGATTCAGAGTGCTTAAGTCTTATAACTAGATATTATGGGTTTTGTGGTGTTTCTGGGGGGGAAAAAAGAGGTTTTACGATTGAAATTCCTCCATAAAAATGTAACTTGCTACAAAGCTAAAATTCTTAACCCTTCTGTCTCATTAAAATAGTTGTTTGAGGCAAGCAGTACATCTGGAGTTTTGTTTTTTTTTGTTGTTGTTGTTTGTTTGTTTTTGAGGCAGGGTCTCACTGTGTCGCCCAGGCTGGGGTACAGTGGCGTGATCATAGCTCACTGTAACCCCAAACTCCTGAGCTCAAGCCATCCTCCTGCCATGGTGTACATCACTATGCTCAGCTAATTTTTAAAAAATTGTTTGCAGAAACAGGGTCTTGCTATGTTGCCCAGGCTGGTCTCAAATTTTTGGCCTCAAGTGATCCTCCCACCCTGACCTCCCAAAGCACTGAGATTACAGGCATGAGCCACTGCGCCTGGCCTGGAGTTTCTTAGGGCAGATTGCAGAAGATCACTTCTGATAAGGAAGGTGACCTGAGTTCATCTGGAAAGCAATTGCAGTAGCCTCTGGAGCCCAGATTGATGGTAATGGGTGGCTCCTTTTGCTGATGGCCACAGTTCCTCAAGAGCCTCAGCCCTGCTTCCACCACCCACTCTTACCAGATCTGCCTCCTGTGTGGTGGTGTAAATGCAGGGTAAAGGGCTCAGGACAATGCAGCTTGCAGAGACAGAGTGGCCACACACTCACATTTGTGTTCAGGAAATGAGCCCAGCCAAGGTCTTCCCAGTTTAAAAAAACAGGCAGCAGCAGCAAAGTACTCAGAGATCTGAAGATGTTGGTCTCCCAGAAAGCCAAGGACATCCATCCACCATCCCCAGCAATGACACTGCCCTGCTTTGGTCTCTTCACTTTGTCTCTGCTGAAGCCTGAAGTTCCACGAGGCCTGGCTACGAGCCTCAAACAACTCTGACCCCAGGGTCCGGCACAGAGTTGAGTGTGCTGTAGGATCGCTATTAATGCAGGCTGGAATCCCTATCAATGCTGTTGACAGTGAGTCAACAATGGCTTGTTTTCCTTTTATTTTTCTGTGTTTTAAAATGCAGTTTGTATTTTCTTAATTACTTCTATAGTTAAGAGTAGGGGGGTTAAAAAGAAAAGCTGATTGACAGATGATAGGACAAAGGACTTCTTGTATATGCCCCAGGGCCGGATGCTCCTGGGGTATATACGACATGGGGAAGCAACAGGAGGCCCAGCCCTACACAGCTCCTCACCCTCTCAGGGATGGCTCATCTGGGAGGATCTGAAAGGCCTAGAGGATCCAAGTTAGACATGAGGTTTTACGGTGAGCCAGACACACACCCCAACAGCTATGGAGAAAGGCAGATCTGGGGACTCAGGAAACACCAAACAAGACAGAGCTAAGGGGCAGGGTATGGGCAGCTCCGCCCCGAACCCCCTCTGACACCAGGCGGACCTCCTTCTGGCTGAGGGACTGCTGTACTTAACCTCTGGGTGAAAGAACCGCCTTCGTGCTATGTGCACGCTGCAAATTCAGATAAAAAGCCGCTTGCAAAGCAAAACTACAGGCATGTAGCACAACACGAACACACCCCTCCCCAAATTATCAGCACCGCCCTACTTCCTTCACCCCCAAAGGTAAGGCCCTGCGTGGGAAGCAGAAACAGTTCTTGTCAGAAAGCGACAGAGCTCCCCAGCTTAATTCTTCACGGCATCATTGTTCACCAAATAACAGTGTCTGTAATGCATCATTTCATCATTTCCAGAAGCTCACCTGTTGGCTGGATCACCAAAGTGGCAACTTCCACGGCCTTTTCTTGGATTTCTTGCCAGGTACCCTGCTCTGCGATCCACTCGCTGACTATACACCTGTAGGAGCCCTGGTCGGAGGACAGCGCCCGGGACACGGAGAGGCGGTACGCGTCGCTCCCCACCGTGTCGAGGCGCACGTCCCCGCTGTGGTAGCGCTGCTCGTACCCGGGGCCCGGGCGGAACCTGCCCTCGTGGGTCAGGGCGAGGACGCTCCGGCGCGCCGGGCCGCGGTGCAGCTCCCACTGCAGCGCCAGGTGCGTGTGCAGCGGCGACGCGGAGGCGGCGTGGCAGCGCAGCTCGAACGGCTCCCCCTCGCGCAGGCTCAGGCCCGGCGGCGGCTGCCCGCTGGGGCCCACGTGCAGGGCGTCGGCCAGCACTGCAGAGAGAGACAGCGTGTCAGCCACGGGGGACCCCTTCTGGCAAGGCCCACCGAGTTCCAGGGCCTTCTGGCCTGGAGCCGTGACCGTGGCTGCGACCAGAGATCATTTCCTCCTCCCTTCTGTTCTAATGCCCACATGGGCACATTTTCCCACTTTGATTCATCTGAAATCTCAATTGGCTTTCTAACTTGAAAAAGGGTCTGGGGCAGATTAGAGAAGGTACTAATAAAACCCCATACTAGAACTCGGTGGTGAAACTGCTTTTGGGAGTTGTGCCTTGGGGATGTGCTTCTGCCACCCTTACACAAGGCATTTTAGCCCTCTGTGCCTCAGTTTCCTAGAAGGGGGATGCCAACTGGACCTTCTTCATAGAGCTGACATGTGAGTTAAGAGAGTGAAAGAGGGCAAGTTCCCAGGACTGTGCCTGGCACTTAGCAGTCATGATAGAATAATTGGGTATGATTGTCAAACAAGGCTTTGGATAGGACACAGGGCTTGAGGAGGGAGCCTGCAGAGTCTGAGGATAAGGTGATCTGCCCAGAGTTAAAGCAGCAAGATCCACAGGGGAAAAAGGATGGCAGGAGCTGCCTGTGGCCCACAGCCTGGGAAATGCCCCAGAATGACTAGGGCGAGCACAGTTTATCCACAGGATAGGAACATGCCAAGGAAAGCTGAAGCCACAGTTATTTACTCTCTTAGGGCCTGCTGGAAGGCCAGCCACTTCTACAGAGTCTAGAAAAAAAGGGGCCAGAGATCAAGGAAGTATATCAGTGAGTGCCATTTAGGAAAAGAAATGATAAGCAATGGATACTGGTACTCTGGTAACCAGAGAGGGGGCTCTACCAAGAGTGGGGAAAATCTAGCAGGCTTGTCTATGAACTGGATGGAGAATCTTTAAACACCACTATTCATCACCTCTTTGGTTCTTCCCCTAATTCCACACTGAAAAACTAATCCAGGGTCTTTGAGAAGGGACTATTCCAGATAATATAAAAAACTGCTACATCTTTAGAAGGATGCATTCCAAAGACCCATCCCTACTACAAAATGAATACAATGACCTTCCCGTATATACATCAGTCCATGTATGAGTCTGGCTAACATGTCTCAGTTCTCAAGGCCAGCTCATCTCGGTGCACAGATGAACAGAACAGTCTTAAGACCCATGAAGCTGAAAGCCAGACAGACCCTGGACCACGCATGCACCTTCCAGAGGCTCACCCTGGACGGCAGCCAGTCTCTCTCATGGTCATCCACCTGCTTTCCTGACCCAAGAAAAGCATCCCCTTGCTTCTCCTACCTTCCAAAGAATTGGAGAAGAAACAGAAGGGTGCTGGGGGTGGAATTCTCCTACTGCCTTCCCTCCCACTCAAGATCCGACTCCAGCGGGAGACAGGGGTATGTCTGATCTAATGGAGGTATGACATGTTGCATTATTTAGCTCCAATGCAAGAATGACTTACGGGACTTTTTTCTAAAAAATATAGCCAGGATTTTCTATAGGAATAAGGAAGCGGTAATGGAAGAGGTAGATTTGATGTTTTAATGTTTTAATACCTACTTAATGGACATGGCTGCTTTATCCCCTCATCTGAGATATGGCAGAGTTGTACAGACCTTTAAAGGGAGTGAATGCATGAATCAACCCTTTCTTTTTATATCATGTATGTTTTCTACTTTCCTGATAATTACATACATTCCTACCCAGACATAAATCCTTTTGGGGACAAGGCAGGGTGCAAATAAGTGCATAACTGAGTGATGATAACAACCCAAAACCAAAACCCGAACCATTCCGGATATATAAGGTGTGATTATTTGTATAGTTGTGTCAATAAGCTAGCAGTGACCATATCATTCTTTCTCTACACATACAACTTCTGGTGCAAAGAGGTACTTAAACCATGCAAGTCATAAAGAAAGACATGAACTTTGAAGTATCTGTTACTCCCATAAACCCAAACACCATTGTCATGAGCATCCCCTTCTTGCCGCTAACCACTGAATGAGCGCCTGCTATGGCACTGCTCTAAGGCTTTCCACACGTCAACTCACCTGTCCTCATGACTTCAAGGTCGGCATTGTTTTACAGGGGAGGCAGCGGGGGCATGTAACATGCCCACAGCCATATAGCTCACAAGTGGTAGAGGCAGCAATCGAACTAACTGAGCACAGGCACCCTGGCTCCAGGGCGGGGCTCTCCACCACACCATGCTGCCTCCAACTCATGGGCCATGGGATGGTTCAGAACCATAAGTAGAGTGAAGAGAAAGGGCCCTGGTCACTTGGCCCATTCTCTGCCTTTAATCGGGTAAGACACTACCACTCCGCTAGACAGAGGAGAAAGCAAAGATCCAGAGGGATTAAGTCTCTTGACAAAGGCACCCACAGTAAAGTGGCAGAGGAAGGTCTACCACTGGTTTGATGACCCTGTGTGGAGACTGTACCTTTAACCTGCACTGTGTCCTCGTAGTTGCCCTGGACAGTGGCATCTGTGCTGGGGGTTGAACATTTGTAGTGGCCTTGGTCTGAGGGCTGGACGTTCTTGATGTGGAGCTCCACGGCATCATTGGCGGTTCGCCTTAGCAGGATCTCGCCCCTCTGCAGCCGCTCCCGGTACTGCTGCGCCGGGAACCCCACCTCCCAGGTGCTTGCGAGCTCCACAAAGCTGCTCCCCGAAGATGAGAAGCTCCAATCAAAGTTTTGCTCACTGGGGCCATCATACTCGCTGACGTTGCAGGGTATAGACAGCTCGGTGCCCACCACCCGGACCAGGGTCCCTGTGGGGACTCTCACCACACGCCCTCGACACAGAGCTGCAATGACAAGAAGGGAAGAGTGGGTTTTTAATCATGGAGGGTCTTCCCAGTGTAAATGTGGCAAACCCGTGGATGCTCCTACTCACATGGCAGAAATGTGACATCCAAACTGCTAGGGAATATGTATCTGTGCAGAAGGAGGCTAAGCCCATTCCTTAAATTACAAGCTAGGAATATAACCCTAAAATACGTACGTCTCACACAACCAGTTTCCCAGGACTGAGAGGGAGGAAGATCAGTAATAAAAGCAGGCTAACCATAAACCTGAATAGCTTCTTCCCTCCCAATACTGTTTAACATACGATTATCACTCGATGTGATGCAGAAATATTTTAGGCTTTGTATGAAAGAAAAGGGCACAGCTAATCAAGTATTTACATTTCTGCCCACCCTATAACAATCCTCATCTCTAGAGACCATTGCCTGGGGCTCCTGAGACCTGATTTACAATGACGGATGCCAATTTTTAAATCCTAGAGCAGCCTGCTGATAAAATGATTTAACTCCTGTTATCTGACATTGCCTATAAATTAATTTTAAAATATGATGATTCTACCAAGTATTAATTTTCTATTTTCTGGCTCATTTCCTTCTTTCTACTCTTCGCCCTGATCTAAATTCAGAACGAGGATGGGAAGCACACAGGGAGAGAGTCTGGCTGGTTGCTGGGCATCATTAGGAACACAGTGGCTTGCCGCAGGGGACAGATCCAGTGGACACAGCCAAGAGTTCACTGGCATTCCCTTCCCCCAGCGCACATAGTTCACAGGCCTCTCTGGTAGAGCCCTTAGGCGCTGGCACCTGTGAGTCCTTTAAGATGTCTTCATTGCAATGAAGTTCAGCACGATTTTGCAGTATATTTACTACCTATATTTAGCATTTCAATTTGGACCAAATGAACGTGCGTGGCTCCTTCCTGATGTTCTGTGAACTGTACACAGCAGAAAGCATGGGCTCTGAAATCAAGGAGGCCTACGTTTAAATCTGAGAGACCTCTCTTAGCTTGGGCTTCTTCAACTACAAAACGGGGCAAAAAGGCTTCAGAGAGTTCATGAAATAAAACGCCTAGCTGAGAGTCTGCCAGGTAATAAGGGCTCCATAAAATTATTTATTTTCAAATTTGTATTTTCATTTTCAATTTTGTATTTTTATCATGTGTTGTGGGTAGAATTATGTCCCCCACCCAAATTCATATGTTGAAGTCCTAGCCCCTGGTACCTCAGAATATGAGCTGATTTGAGAGTAGGGTTGTTGCAAATAGTTACCTGTGATGAGGTCATACTGGAATAGGATGAGCTCCTAATACAATATGACTGTTATCCTCAGAAAGGGGGTAATTTGGACACAGACATGCAGGCAGAGACTGAGGTGATTCGCCTACAAGCCAAGGAACACCAAAAATTGCCAGCCGGTAACCAGGAACTAGGGAAGATGCATGGAACATATTCTCTCTCAGCGGGCAGAAGGAACCAACTCTGCTGACACCTTGATCTTGGACTTCCAGCCTCCAGAATCGTGAAGAGAAATTTCTGCTGTTTAAGTCATCCAGTTGGTGGCAGCAGCTCCAGCAAATGAATATACCATTACTACTTGTTTTTCACTGGTTTCACTCATGTTTTTCAAACTCTGGGTTGCCATCCTTTAGTGGTTTGTGAAATGAATTTATAGTGGCTGTGACCAGCACGTGTCCTTTTTTCAATGAAATTAAACAGAATAGAAAAATTAGAGTGCACTGCATTTAGTGAGGTTACCCCTAACAATATTATTTCATTATAAATTTGTTAGGTAAATAAAGATGTGTGTGTACCAGATTATATATCTTAATTCGGGTCAGGGATAAAACCAAAAAGTTGTGCAACACTGTTATAAAGCCATCTCTCATTTTCTCCACCCATTATCCCTTATTTTGGAAGGGAGGAAGGAAGTCTCCACATAAGAGAAGCAGTGACGGGGAACAGGGTGGGCCCTGAGCAGGGGCTGTCTGCCTTCCCCTCCCAGCCCATTTGGGGGGCAGGTGCAGACAGAATTCCAGTTTAAAAAGAAGCTGCTGACCCTTACACTACATCACTCTCCCTAAAAATAGAAGAAAATTATTGGTACTGGTAACTCAGAAGAACCACGGGCCACGTATCTGCCTGTAGAGAATGGTAGCACCAACCCCAAATGTTGAGGAGTGCTGGGAACATGCCACTTTCTTTCTAAGGCAACTCATTCCCACAGGATGACACCTGTGACCTCAACCCTACTACTTCCATAAACGCGCAGCAGACCTGTGGCAGCTGCCCAGCTTTCCTCAGCTGCTCCCCAGATGGGGCTGACCTGCACATCCAGTCCCAGGGATGGGCTCTGGGGCTAAAACCAGGTAAATCAGAATTCTCCTGGCTCTCCTTTTGCTAACGCTTCTTGGAAAGACACTGTTGCTTCCAGTGGAATCAAGGTTTTACAAAGATAAGGTACTCTGTCACTGTACATGGGCAGTCCTCCTGGCCATGTGAGGAAGCCATCCACGGAAGGGACCCAGACCAACACCTGGACCAGAGGTGAGAGAGAATGCACCGCGGTGACTCCGTGGCAGCATCTGAGCCACTGCATCCAGCCATGCCTCCTAAACCACCCCCCACATACATCCGTACACACACGCACACCCCTCTTTCCCTGGACATTTCAATTTCTTGAAATTCCACTCACTCCCACTTACGTTTCTTGAGCTAATTTCTGTCACTGGAAACTCAAGGAGCATTGAAATAATATATTAACTACCCAGCAGGGACCAACTGTCTGAAGCCATCATCACCACAGCTCACAAAGAAATTAGGTGATCACTTTTTTACATTTAATTTTTGAGATGATGAGATAATTCCAAATCTCCCAATGAGAACTTTCAAAAGAAAGCATTGTGATGAACATCCTTCAGAGGCAACACAGTCTAGTGCCCAACCTGCTTGTGACCAAGTTTCCTCGTCTATGGAATGGAGGCCATAGTTACCATGCCCCCTGAGGACTGCGTTAAGTAAGAATTCAATGAGTGCATGCAGGGCTGGTGGGAAGGGTCTGTGGTTATCTGCTAGGCAGGCTGCCTCTGGAATAAAACTGATCATAATCATCCACCTTGCTTCCTTGGTAAGATTTACAAAGGAATTTCCTAATGTGTAAATCTTTTCAACCCATCTCTGGTCAAGAAGGTGGCCAGGATTGACAGCCTGCCCACAGGGCCTTCTGGCATCAGACTGCATCCCTTGTAAGGTCTCTATCTTTACTTGTAGCTCTGGGAGCTTTGGAAACTGATCCAGCTCCTAGTCTCAACTCTTCCATCCTTCTTCCCATGGCTGGCAAAATCATCCTTATAACACAAAAACCCAATGTCACTTCACTGATCAAAAGTCGTTAATGGCTCCTTATCACCTTCAGAACAAAATCTACCCTCCGCCCACCCCC
>RJWJ010015093.1:0-36814 GCA_004363605.1 Indri indri | reverse complement strand
CCACTGTGCTGAAGAAGCTGCTGCGGGGGGCGGGTAACGCCCGCCCCACCCCCCACTCAGTGGAGACCCAGTGCTCCATGCTGCAGCAGGGCAGCTGGTTCCCCAGATTCGTGTGGAAAGAGGTGATTCTGGACAGAGAGGCCAGCAGAGGCTGGTCTCCCACAGCCCACCACAGTGGCCACCAGGAGCGGGGGCCATCCTCCCGCCTCCATCCCTGCGGCACAGGTATCTGAGTGGCCTTTTAGTGCCTGGTTTTCTGTCCCAGGCAGGTTGGGCCAGTCTCCCACGGAGAGTTTGCAGGTGTGTCTCTGTGTGCTGAGTTTACTCCAAGACAGTTAGGTAGGGTGTGCAGGAGTCAGGGCAGGAGCCCGCCGAGGGACACAGAGCCCCGGGGCTGGCCTTTCCCTCAGGCCATTCTTGCTAGCAGATGCCAGCCTTGCAGGGCCCTTGCCCCGACCCCAACTCCAGTGCCTGCAGGGGGGCTCCCAGCCCTGACACACGTGCCGGGGCTGCCCCTTCTCAGGCTGCCTTGGGGACACTCAGTTCAGCTTCCGTATGCGTCAGTGTGGAGGGCAGAGGAGCCCCTGGCACGCCGACGACAGGCAGTACAACAGCGGGGCCCCCGCGGCACTGCAGGTGAGCACTGGCCGCCTCTCTGCCTGCCCCCGCTCTGTTCTAGAGGCCCCACCAGGACGAGGCTGGAGCGAGAAGCCCCTTCAAAGGCCTGGGCCCGGGTGGCAGGGGAGGCACTGGCCAGGCCCACCTGCCCTGCAGGTCCAGGCAGCGTCCTCGACAGGGGTGGGCCAGCTCTTCTGGCGACGCACTGGGGCCCCTGGAGCTTTTTGTTTGCACCGCACGTCCGTGGCTGGGCGTCTGTGCAGTTGCACAGGGTGCAGCTTGATGAGCAGGGCCCTGTGTGGGCTGGTTCCTTCTGTGTCAGCAGGCTGTTCCCTGCAGTGGGGTGGTCCCCCCTCTGAGCCAAGGACCTAACACAGGGACGCCTCCACCCTGGTGGGCAGAGGGCAGTCCCCAGGGTGCATGGACATCAGAGCTGCTGGTTCTCCAGGCTGCTCTTCTCAGCAGCCCCAGCCCTGCCCCTGGGCTAGCAGGGTGGTCTAGGGGGCAGGGCCTGGCTAGCTCTGTGCTCTGTGCTTCCAGAGGGAGCCTGCGCACTACTTTGGCTACGTGTACTTCAGGCAGGTGAAGGACAGCTCCGTGAAGAGGGGCTACTTCCAGAAGGTGAGCTGCTGGGCACACTGGGGTTGCCGCTGAGAGGCAGGCCGGGAGCCCTGCACCACCAGGAGTGCCCACTCTCCTGCTAGGCTGGGCTGGGATGCCTCTGTGCCCAGCTGTCGTTGCAGCCCCTCTGGGCACTGGGCCCCTTCCCTGCCCAGCATGGGGCCCGAGGCCCCTGTCTCGGCCCAGGACGTTCCTGCTCTCACTGCTGGCTGGAGCAGGCGCTCATCACACCTTCAGGGATAGAACAGCTTCATCCTTGAACTCGGGCACTGAAAGTCAAAGCTGCTTGGCCCCTGGGGTGATCATTCCAGAAATCTTGGCCACCATGTATGTCACTCTGAGGGCCCCAGGGTCCAGCCCCACCCCGCTGTCATCTAGGGGTTTCCCCTTCCTGTGAGGCAGGTGTTGGGTTTTCTTCCGTCTAATAATTCTGGGGTCTGAGTTGGGCCGTTCCTGGGGCAGCTGTCTGTCCTGTGGGGTTGGTGGGATGTCAGCTTGGCTTCAGGGGTCCCCGAGCCAGGTGCCCTCTGACCGGCCCTGTGGCCCTGCAGTCTCTGGTGCTGGTGTCCCGGCTGCCCTTTGTCCGGCTGTTCCAGGCCCTGCTAAGCCTGATGGCCCCCGAGTACTTTGACAAGTTGGCACCCTGCTTGGAAGCAGGTGAGTGGCTGTCAGGCAAGGGCCTGCTGGGCTTTGGCAGGCAGCTTCTCCTTGGGGAGTGCTCCTGACGCTGGCCACCTGTGTCCACAGTTTGCAATGAGATTGACCAGTGGCCAGCCCCTGTGCCTGGGCAGACCCTGAACCTACCTGTCATGGGAGTTGTTGTCCAGGTGAGGGCCCGTTGGCTGGGGAGCGGGAGCTGCAGGTGCACCGAGACAGCCCCTCCCTCGGCAGCTGCCCCTTCCTCCTCAGGTGCGCGTCCCGTCCAGGGTGGACAAGCCTGAGTCCAGTCCTCCACAGCAGCGAGACCAGGAGGTATGAGCTGAGGCAGGGGCCGAGGCTGAGTGGGGTGGGCTCCACCTGCCCCACACCTGGGCTGGGTGGCACCTCACCTGCCTTGCTGGCCCACACTGCGGGGTAGCCAGACCATGTCTCACTACGGGGCTAGGGGATCCCCATCCTGCATGGTGCTGTGGGGGAGGCGTGCAGGGCAGGTGCCACAGGGCTCTCCTTGGGCGGTCGAGAGGTGCTGCTTGGGGCCGACCCCCCTCCCTCCCTCCCTCAGAACCTGCTGCCAGCCCCCGTGGTCCTCACCAGCGTCCACGAGCTGGACCTGTTCAGGTGAGCCCTGTAGGGTGCATGTATGTGTGTATGTATGTGGTGTGTGCATGTGTGTACATGTGTGCATGTCTGTGGGGTGTGTACATGTGTGGGGTGTGTTTGCATGTGTGTGGGTATGTGCATGTGTGGGGTGTGTGCATGTATGTGGGGTGGGGCGTGTGGTGTGTTTGCATATCTGGGGTGTGTGCATGTATGTATGTGGCATGTGTTTGTATATACGTGTATGGTGTGTGGATTTGGGGTGTGTGCATGTATGTGTATAGTGTGTGGTATATTGTGTGTCGTATGTATGCATGTATGTGGGTATGTGCATATGTGGGGTGTGTGCATGTATGTGGGGTGTGTGTGTGTGTTGTGTGTGTGTGTGTGCTGTATGTGTGCATGTGTGTGCGTGGCCATTGCAGGGCAGGGCTGCCTGGAGGGACCACTGGTAAGGAGCCCAAGGGATAGTTCTGCAGGGAGAATTGTGCAGACAAGGACACCAAGCCCAAGTGTCTGCACTCAGAGGAAATGGGGACGGTGGGCAGGCAGGTTCTGGAAGGCAGGTGGAAGGGAGAGGGAGACATTCGAACCTGAGGCTGCCCTTCTCTGCCTCTGCGTGAGTCTGCAAGGGAGCATGGGCTTTGAGATGGTCCTGCTCTGAGCTGGGCCCTGCAGGAACCAAGGGCTGAAGGCAAGGGGCCAGGGCCCAGGGTGACAGCAGGGGTCTGGGTGTGGTGTCCCATCAGGGTCAGCGGCCCCCACCTGGGCTTCAGGGCCACTGCAGGACTGCCGGCCCCCCCCAGGCAGGAGGATCCAGGTTGAGTCCCCCGTTCCCAGGGCCAGGCCCAGCACAGATGGACTGTCATGGTGGCCATGGTGGGTGGCCTTACATATACGCGTGTCTTCAAATGTCCTCAGCAGCATCTTCCCCTGGGGCGGTGCCCTGTGTTCCCCAGAGCCGGGTCCCAGCCCAGACTGTGCTGAGAGGGCTGAGCTGGGGGGAAGGGGCAGGGGAGCAGGGCCATGCGCACACGCGGGGTCCCCTCCACACCCGCCTGACCCCCACCTGACCTCCCCGACTGCCCCTGCCCGGCGACAGGTGCTTCCGGCCTGTGCTCACCCATGTGCAGACGTTGTGGGAGCTCATGCTCCTCGGGGAGCCCCTGGTGGTCTTGGCACCCTCGCCCGACGTGTCCTCGGAGATGGTGCTGGCCCTGACCAGGTACCGCCTTGCCTGAGCCCCGGGCGGGGACACTGGGCCGTCCTGTGTGCCCAGCCGCCCCTCAGCTGTGCCCTGCCGCCCGCCCCTGTAGCTGCCTGCAGCCCCTCAAGTTCTGCTGCGACTTCCGCCCCTACTTCACCATCCACGACAGCGAGTTCAAGGAGTTCACAACACGCGCGCAGGCCCCGTAAGTGCGCGTCCTCCCTGCCTGCCCACGCCCGGCCCCACCTCCCAGGGCCTGTCTCTGCCTCTTCTCTTCTCTCTCCGTCTAGACCGAATGTGGTCCTGGGAGTCACAAACCCTTTCTTTATCAAAACACTCCAGCACTGGCCCCACATCCTCCGGGTTGGGGAGCCCAGGATGTCAGGTGAGGGTCCTGGGCCGGTGCTGGTGGGGGTCTGGAGCCTCATGCCTGTGGGATCTGGGAGGGCTGAGCCTGTGGGCGTGGCCAGAGCTGCAGGCCTGAGGCTGGGCCACTGGGCACATCTCGCAGGGGACCTTCCTAAACAGGTCAAGCTGAAAAAGCCCTCAAGGTTGAAGACCCTCGACACCAAGCCAGGTCTGTGCTCCCCTTGTGCTGGAGTCCCCTGCGCCGTGGAGGGGGCCGTCTTGCACTGGCAGGTCTCCTGGGTGGGACAGTCAGGCCCAATTACCCCTCCTCTTCTTCCAGGGCTCAGGCAGCAGAGCTCAGTCCCCGGGTTGGGGGAACATTCCCTTCTCTTCTTCTGTGGGACTCTGTGTCTGGGGCTGGGGTGGGGCGAGGTGTGCGGGTGCAGGGGAGGGGCTGCCGGCAGCCGTGATGCCCTCCCTGCACCCATCCGTGGGGCCGTGGGAGTGCGGGACCTCAGCCCCCGAAGGGCAGGGTGCCAGCTCTGCCCTCCCGCCAGGCCTCTACACCTCATACACGGCCCACCTCCACCGGGACAAGGCGCTGCTCAAACGGCTACTCAAGGTGCAGGCTGGTGGGGACAGGGGCTGGGGACACAGGGTGCCTGGGTGCTGTGAAGGCTGCCTGGGGCTCAGCCCCCCGCCTCCTGCAGGGTGTGCAGAGGAGGCGGCCTTCAGACGCACAGAGCGCTCTGCTGCGGCGGCACCTGCTGGAGCTCACGCAGAGCTTCATCATCCCCCTGGTGAGGCCCGGGCGGAGAGAGGGCGGGCAGGCAGGGGGCCGTGGCCCCAGGCTCACTGCGCTTCCCCCCAGGAGCACTACATGGCCAGCCTCATGCCCCTGCAGAAGAGCATCTCACCCTGGAAGGTGGGGGTCCAGGTGGGGGCCTGGGAGGGTGGAGTTGCACCCCCACCCCAGAGGAGGGAAGGTTGGGGGCAGGAGGCTGCAGCTGCGCGGGAGCTGTCGCCAGGGCGCGAGGCCGCCATGCACCTGACGGAGAGGGTCTGGAAGGATCCCCAGAGGGGCTCAGGGCCTCCACCCTAAGAAGGGCCGGCCTGGGGTCTGTCCCAGGCAGGGTGGGGGCTGGGGTCTTCAGACGTGCGAGGGGTGTGTCTGGGAAGTGTCTGCATGGCCCGTGAGGCTGTGCCCCCAAGTGCTGGCTTACCTGGCCCGTCTCAGACCCCCCCGCAGATCCGCCCCTTCAGCCAGGACGACTTCCTGCGTAGCCTGGAGCACGCGGGGCCCCAGCTCACCTGCATCCTCAGAGGCGACTGGCTAGGCCTCTACAGGTGGGTGGGCCGTGGGTGCAAGCTGCCCGTGCCCACCCCAGCACATGGGGTCAGCCCTGCAGCCGCTGCCTCTCAATACCCACAGACGGTTTTTCAAGTCCCCCCATTTTGACGGCTGGTACCGGCAGCGGCACAGAGAGATGGCCCAGAAGCTGGAGGCGCTGCACCTCGAGGCCATCTGTGAGGCGGTGAGGGAGGGAGGCCGGGGGTGGAGGACCCAGCGCAGGCCCAGGGCAGGGGGCGGGTCAGGGACCAAGGACCCACGGTTGTCCCTGGCAGGACATCGAGAGCTGGATGAAGGACAAGTCTGAGGTGGAGGTCGTGGACCTGGTCCTGAAACTGCGGGAGAAGCTGGTGAGATGCCTCCCAGCCCTGCCCAGCCTGGCGAGCGGGTGCGCCTGCCCCTGACCACGGCTGCCCCTGCAGGTGCGGGCACAGGCCCACCAGCTCCCCGTCAAGGAGGCGACGCTGCAGCGGGCGCAGCTGTACATCGAGATGGTCATCCACTCCCTGCCCAAGGACCTGCAGGCCGTCCTGTGCCCTCCCTAGGACAGGGCCAAGGGGCACGGTCCCAGGGCCGAGGTCTGGCCGGGCCTCCCGCTCCCCGGCGGTGGTGGCCCCCGGCCAAGCATGAGCTCCCAGGCCTTGGCCCCCCGCCCAGGCTCGGGGCTCCCCTCCCTGCACCACCATTGTCCCAGCAGTAAACGTGACATTTGGAACCACAGCCTGGTCCCTGACTACTGGGGGGTTATGTGCTGGCAGAGCCTCCCCTCCTCCTGGGTCCCACCTGCCCTCCACAGGCCGCAGGCCAGGGGGCGGGGCGGGCTGTGAGCCCTCGCTGCTCTGGGCGCGTCCACCTCCTGGTGTCCATCTGCCTGAGCCCACACGTGGCGTTTGATGTTCCTTTAGCCCCAGCAGGCTGCCCGGCCCAGGACAGAGGGAGGCAGCTGACAGGGAGGCCCCTCCTCACACAGCCCACCCGCCCCTGTCTTGCCCACAGTCACCGGTGGGAGGGGGAGGCTGCTCTGCAGCAGGGAGCTCTGCCCACCGCCCTGGCGCCCTTCTGGGCCCCACCTGCCCAGGGCAGTGGTTTAGGGGGTGGGTGGGCAGGGCAGTGCGGGGTGGGGGGTGCCCAGCACCCCTGCCGGGAGAGCAGGCTCCGCCCAGCCCTTGGAGGGTCGACAGCATCGTCCAGGGTCCTACTCCCGAAACACCCCACCTGGCACCAGCCTGGACACGGACAGGTGTTCTAGTGGTCCCCTTGTGTCCAAACACCCCACGTGCAGCCTGACCCTGCCTCCCCAGCTGGAACCTCCATGGCTCTGTAGCCTTAAGGTGCAGCTGAGCTCCTTGGTGAGAGATGAGGGTCCCTAAGAGGTGCCACCTCTGGGTCATATTGTCCGCTTTGTATGACGCCTCCAAGCACTGGGCCTAGCAAGATAGGGGGCTGTCACCACTCAGCACATGGTGACAGCACTGTCAGGGCCTGTGGGAGGGTGGACATTCAGGTGTGGACCCAGAGCTGCAGCCGAGCTCCAGCTCAGCATCACCCCACTGTGTGCCTGCAGGTAAGTATCCTGGCCACTCAGACCCTCAGACTCCTTATCTGAAAGAGCAGGCCCCGTGTGGATGCCTGACAGGGTAGCTGCTGGGAGGGCCTGTCCATGGAGACTGAGTCTGTGCTCTGCAAGGCCTGGGCAAGGCGTGGTCCATCCCCCTGAGCCTGGGTCTTGGTGGAGCACGCACTCGGGGCTGGGGGAGGGCTTTCCTTTTCTGCTGAAGCCCCCATCTGAGGCGCAGCCCTCATTCAGTGCGATTCCAGCAGGTGTCATGGGCTCGTGGGTTCTCACTGGGACTCCCTAGACCACGTCGTCTAGTGAGCAGAGGTGAATTAGGCGATCGCTGACCACTTTCCATGCTGGGCTTGGCCGAGTACCAGACACAAGCCAGGTGTCCACGTGCCAGGTGTCCATGTGCCCGGTACTGTTCTCAGGACTTTGTACATGTGGCCTTGTCCACCCTGACCCTGGCCTAGGGCAGCCTGTCGCTGTCCCCGTCACAGGCACAGGTTGATGAAGGGGGCGGGTGGGCCCAGACAGTCCAGTGCAGGGTCCAGGACACAAGCACAGGCAGCCGGAGTGGAGGCAGATGGAAGTGGTAAACCTGTTCTTCGAAAGGGCCAAGCCGGAGAGCCCGGATGAGAATGGAATCCAAATGCAGCACCAGACAGCCTGCCCCTGACTGGCACCAAGGGGCCAGCTTCCCTGTCGAGGGGAGGGTCTCTAGGGGGTTCTGCAGAGATGCCACCATTTTGCGGTGTGGCCAGCTGAAACTCTGGCCGACACAGCTGGGGTTGAGCGGACGGTGGAGGTCCTGCCACTCGCTGCCCTCAGTCAGGACCCTTGGCTAAAACCTGCACAGGTGGGGCCTCCCCACAGTGGCTCATCCTCCAGACCACTGGGGGCGGGGCTCGTGGGGAAGGGACACTGGCAGGGTGGGCAGCTCTGCCTGGGGCAGCATCCAGGGCTGAGGGGAGAAGCAGGAGGGAGCCTGTCCCGGAGGCCCTGGCCGCCGGTGCAGAAGCAGCACAGTGGGGGCCACAGCCCAGGCTGGGTGGGGACCTGCTGGCTCCATCCCGTCCCCAGATGGCCCCCTTGCCTACCCAGGGTCAGGTCAGCTCTGAGCAGTGGAGCCTCTGTCCCGTGTCCTGGGCAGGGTCATGGCCTTAGCCCCCAACACCCAGGCCAGGGACAGGCAGTGAAGGGGGAGGACGGGCCGCAGGGTGGGGAGGGGGCTGCTGAGGGGCAGGGGCCACAGCCCTGAGAGGCTGGAGAGGGCTGGGAGCAGGCCTGGGACAGGGCCAGGGAGGGGCTTGGGTTGAGGACATCCGGGGACGGATAGCTCTTCTCCCTCCAGCTTCCTGCCTTCTATTTAAAGGTTCCTTTTAGTCTGGAATAGTGGCCTTCCCACATTTTTTGGTTTATTAAATTTGTCTTTTTGTGACACAATGCTTGTCTTTTCACTTCCTTTTTGGATAAGCGTTGGCAACCCTGTCAGACCCTGGTAATTGTGGGGTCCTCTGCATAGAGAGATTGCGGTTCAGGGCCTAAGGGGGAAGCCTGGGGCTGGAAGAGGCCCTGCTGCTTGGGGCTGGGGGAGGCAGACTCAGGAAAGAACTAAGGACTGACTCTGAGCAGTTCCTCAATGGCTTCGTCTGTCTGGCTGGGGGAGTTCTTGAGGACTGGGGGCAGGTCTCCAGGGCAGGGGGCGGGAGGAGCGGAGGAGGAAGCAGACACATCTGCAAGGAGGGGGCAAGTCTGGGTGGAAGGTAGGTCCCCAGGGAGGGAAGGTCCCTGTGTGTGGGTGAGGGCTAGGGTTTGGGGAACGGTCCCAAGTGCTCCCTCAGAACCAGGGCATGGGGGTTGGGAGGCCAGAAGTGGGGCCAGCTCCAGCCCAGGAAGTGGAACCCCAGGGGTGGTGGGTCCTCAGAGGTGCTGCTGGGGGTCCAGGAGGTCCCAGACTTACTGGGGGCCAGGGGTGTGTCCTGGGGGCATTGCCAGGTGCCCTCTTTCTCCAGGAGGTTGGGGGTGCTGAGACTTCTGGAAAAGGGTCAAGGGCCAGCACTCCCGAAAGTGGCAGAGGTGTGGCCGGCCTGTCCCTAGCCTGGCGGTGAGGCTCTCCTGCCCCACGCAGCTCAGAGAGAACCCGGGGACCCTGGAGGACCCTCCTGCGGCCTGCGGGAGCGCTGCTCTCCCGAGAGCTCCGAGCTCCCCTCCCGCCTGGGCCGCTCCTGGGGTGGCGCCCAAGCCGGGGGGCATTTGTGGGCGCAGTGGCTCCGGGACAGCGGCGGGGTGGGCAGGGCGCTGCCTGGCGGGAACCCGGGTCTGAGCCGGGGCCGAACCTACCCGCGACGCGACGCGCCCAGGCGGCCGCGGGGCCACGGGAGGTTGGGGGCTCGGGGAGCCCCGGCCCGGCCCTCCCCGCCCGCGTCCTCCCCGCCCTCCGCTCCCCCTCTCCCCTGTCGGGGGCGGGGCCGGCAGCTCCCGCGCGCTCCGGCCCCTCCTCGGCCACACAAAGGCCTGTCTCCATGGCAGCGGCGCGGGCCGGAGCGCAGCGCCGAGCGCGGCCCGGCGCCATCGAGCCTCGGAGGCGGACGCGCAGGTACGGAGCTCGGGGACGGGGCCTGCGGGGGCGTCGCGCCAGTGGGGGCTTCGCCGTCGGCGCCGCTCCGCCCCGGCCGCCGCGCCCGGGTCTGGGGACCTTGGGACCTGCGGCGGCTGCCGCCCGGCGGGCTCCGCGGACCTCGGCCGCTGTCTGCCTGCGCGTCCGGCGGGGCCGGGCCGGGCCGCTGCCGCCCCACGCTCCTCTGGGCCCGGCGAGGCCTGCGGCGCGGGGGCCCGGGAGACGGCCCGGCCGGGCTGGGGCTCCGAGTCCTGCTGGAGTGGCGTGGGATCCCTCCCGGTTCCGGACCCACCCTCTCCGCCCAAGCCCCCCACCTCCTCAGCCCCTGAGATCCGCGCACCGAGGGGACATCGTCCCCGCTGTGCAGGAGCTCGGCGCCCCCAGCCCCAGGCTGAGCCAGCACAGACGCTGCCCTGGCCGGGCTTTCCCCAGGGGGCCGGACGCTGTCAGGCCTTGGCAGTCCCCACGTCTCCTGGGGCAGTGTTCGGGGTGGTGGAGACCAGCACCCAGGACCTGGTGAAACCCCATGCCCTGGGCCTGCTCCTCGGTGGGGTCTCCTCTGCAATCCCAGGTGTGATTCATTGGTGTGTTATCTGGGTGGACACCCTGAGACCCAGGAAGTCTTAGAACTGGGGGGTGAGGGGTGGGGAGGTGCTCAGCGCTTGGGCCTTGCCTCTCTCTCACCTGCTGGCGGCCACCGCCACGAGCCTCTTCCTGCAGCTAGCTGTGCTCTCCTGCTCCTCTGTGGTCAGGCTACTTGGTGGAATTTGGGGGTCCTGCCTCCCCTATCTTTGGGTCCCAGCTCCAGAGCCCTGGAGTTTCCTGCCACGTCACTTGACTCCTCTTCCCAGCTCCTTGGAAAAGGAAGAAAGGCCTGCGTCCACTGTGGCCTGTGGCAGAGATGAGGACGGGGGGTGAGGCTGGGCCCCAAAGCCAGTCCAACCTTCTGGGGCCTGGAGGGCTCTCTGGGCCCTTACCTGCCCAAGGAACTCCTCCTTGAATGTCTAACTTCGGGTCCTGTGCCTCGAAGCACAGCAAGTCTGTGTGGCTTTAAAACAGCCTCCTCAGGCGCCCTGCGCAGGGCCAGGAGAGCGCAGCTGCCCAGAGTGGGGGCTCTTGGCCTGACCCCTGCCCAGATGTTGCCCTGGCAGGGAGGGAGCAACTGGGAGCTGGACTGTGGGGGGAGGAGCTCTCCCTCCCCTGCCCCAACCCAAGGTGAGGGTCCCTAGGAGGGTAGGATCAGCACCGAAATTCCCAAAGAAGAAGGAGCTGCTGGCGGCCCCCCGCCCCCACCCCACCCCCACCAGAGGAGTTGGGGGAGGCCTGAGGTCTGGCCAGGGGTTCCTTGTCCTAGTAAAGAAGGGAAGTTACTGAGAAAAACAAGGGTTTGGAATGCGAGTCCCCCCTCCCCCACGGGCCGTCTGCCAAGAAGGAATTATTTTGGATTATCCAGCCGTGTCCAGCCACCCGAAGGGGGAGAGGGATCCACTTCCGGGGCTGTGAGTTGAGAGCCCCAGGAGGGAGGGACAGGCAAGTCTGGGCAGCTCCACCACCTCCTGCAGCGGCTGCTCAGACCGGTTGGGGGCAGGGCAGGGTGGGAGGGGATGCGTCACCTTTGGGTTGGTCCCAGTGGGCCCTGCCCAGCCTAGAGTGGGCCCACGTCCCTCCGGAAGAGGCCACGGGACAGGAGGAGTTCTGGACCCAGCCAGGGGACCCCCTTCACCCCTAGAAGCCCCACAGCACAGCCTCAAGGCCTCTGAGGCCACCCTCCAGACCCAAGGTCAGGGATACACCTTGGGCAGGTCACTTACTCCCCCACACCGCCTGCCGAGTGAGGAGAGCTGAGCAGGGGGAGCATGGGTCGGGCTGACTGGGGGGTATTTCTAAGGCTGAACCCCCCTGACTCACTGACCAGCAGCTGACTGATAGACATACCCCCAACCTGGATGTGGCACCTGTCAGCCCGCCTCACAGGTGGGGAGACTGAGGCCAGAGAAGCTGTCAGGTCAGCCCCTGAGGCCAGGCCTGCACGTGCCTGAGGCCATGTGCCCAGTGGCCTGCATGGGGACCATGTTGGGGAGGCCGAGCTGGCAGCTGGGCCCAAGTACAGGAAGCCCAGGAGCTTGGCCCCAGCCCAGGCCAGCGGAGCAGAAGGGATTGGATTGGAAGGCACCGGGGTGGGCTGGCGGCCTGGGGAGGGGTCCATATGGTACATGCCCTGTCCCCTGCCTCATCCCCGAGTCCGGGGACCAGAGCCGATGATCCCCCTGGGGTGCTGGGTGTAGGCAGGGGATGGGCTGGCCAGGAGAGGCTGGGCTTCCGTCACCCCCCATGCTGTCCCTTCTCCGAGCGAGGCAGGCTGCGCTGCCAGGTGCGGTCTCCCTGGGAGCGGGAGTGCAGTCCCTCTAGCTCAGCCAGGCCTTTGCCTTGGCCTCGAGGGTGTGGGGAGGAGTTCTCTTACCCATGGAGGCCTCCTGTACCCAGAGCCTGCCCCAGACATGGGTGTGGGACAAGGTGGTGAGCTGACCAGGACTTGAGCCCAGCCCTGGCCTGTGAGGGGCCAGCCTTGACCACCCTTCTGCAAGGTGGACGCAGGTTCACTGGGGGGGCTGGGCGAGCCCCTCCCCTGGGGGTGGTGGCTGTTTGCGTTTGGAGTGGGCTGTGGGTGGGGTGAGGCTCATTACAGGTTGGGAAGGGTGGGTCAGTGGCTGTAATTGGCTGGGGGGTGTGTGGGGGCTTGAGGGTGGCTGCCCCTGGCTGCCCTCCTCATTCCGGGCTGCACATGGTTCCTCTCCTTTCTTCCCTTCCATAGTTTCACATCCCCTGGCACAGGCTTCTCTGAGGACCCCATCCCCTTCCTGCTGACCAGGGAAGGACGTTGCCCAGCCACAGCCACCCTAACCGCAAGCCCAGCCACAGCCACCCTAACCCCAAGCCAGGCCTGGGCATGGCGGCCCTCTCGGCCTCGCTGCCTTCTCCCGGTCAGGCAGAGCATTTGAAGGGATGGCTGGGCCCCTGCCGTCCTGTCCCAGTACGACACCCACCCTAATGGGTCTTCCTTACTCTGCTCTGCAGAATTCGTGAACCTGTGACGGCGATTGATTGGACCCAGGCCCCAGATGGAGCCAGGGTGGTCAGGGACGGCAGAGCAAGCTATTGGTGGGGTTACCCTCAGGTCTGCCCCCCACCATGGCCATGTCTGTGTCACGGGGAGGAGCCTAGGGCCGGTGAGGGCCTGGAGCTGGGGTTCTGTTTCCCATCTCTCTGGCCCCACCTCTGTGGCTCAAGGACACCCCCCGCCACCCCCTAGACTGACTGAGGTCACATCTGAGCTGTTTGGTGTCCCGGTTTGGTTTACCAGGTGAGGGAGGGGCTCGCCCTGGGCCAGGAGCAGGGGCGCCTGGGGACAGGGCAAGGCTCAGTTCACACACCCTGTCTTCCTCAGACCCCTGAGGTCTCATGGCCTCTGAAACCCGGCAGTTCCCCATTCTGGTGCCAGCCGAGTCCAGGCACAGGGGCCTGCGGCTGGGAGAGGGAGGCTGCGTGGGTGCAGCCTCAGTTCTGCCAACAGCCCAGCGGCCTGTCCTGGGGCACTCACGTCAGGGTGCAGGGATCAGGCGCTGGGGTAGGGCTCCCACCCCTCTGGCACAGCTGGCCACAGTCCCCATATGGGGCTCTGGGTGGAGAAACACGGGGTCCAACTCAGATGTCTGTGCTGTCCCAGCTGGGCCCCTCCTCAGCAAAAGCAGGAAAGAGGAAAGGCTTGATGTCAGTCTTTCGGGAGGCCACCTGTGTCAACACAGCCCCCTGAGGGGCCAGGCAGGGTGTCTGCTCCTGTGGCTGGGACAGTTCCTGCCTGCTGGCCCTGTGCAGGGCTGGGGCTCTTCCCAGGTGGCCACCTGCTGGGGCCAGACCAGGCACCTGTGGGCTGGTGACTGGGGGTCCTCCCAGGTGCTGGGGGAGGGGCTGGAGGCCAGCGGTAGCTCCTTTCCAGGCAGCTTTGAGAGCTTCTAAGAGGAGGTGCCCAGTGCCCTGCCTGGCCCTCAGCTGGGTGCTCAAGGCTGAGGCAGTTCCCAGGGGCCTGTCCCTCGGGCAGCACAGGTGGCCCTGGTGAGAGGGCACTCCATGGCTGGCACTGTGCCCACCTGGGACCTGAGCTCCATCCTCACCTGGGTCCTCACTTTGAATCTAGGCGAGCACGGGGGTCTGAGGATCGCCCAGATGCAGGAGCGTGGTCTGTCTTGGGAGTCAAGGGGCCTGAGCACACATGATTCAGAGGCCGCGGCGTGGCAGGGAGGCCACAGCTTGGCGGGATGGTGGGGAAGTTGGGGTGACCTGAGCCTCGCAGGGGCTCTCCTAGCCACAGAGAGGGGGCTGTGGACAAATGGGAGGTGGGAGCTCTGTGGGTCCGAACCACCCCCAGGTGTGTTCAGAACTGCACCAGTGCTCTCTGGGGAGGATGGTGGCTGCCCCCAGGGCAGGGGGAGGAGGGAGCCCAGCTGGGGCCCCTACCCAGCCTCACCCGCTTGACACCAGGGCCACCCCTCTCCTGCCCAGGGAGTGGGAGAAGCTATTTTGAGTTGAGCTGAGCTGGGCAAGCTGCCGAGAGAGGGGCAGGTGGTGGGAGGGAGGGGCCCCAGCAGGACCCACCCTGCTCCTAGCTCAGAGCTGCTCCCCCAGGTTGGCCAGAGAAGTTGGGGGCTTGGCCTCCCCAGCCCCTCTTGGCATTGGGCCTGATTTGGAGACCGCCCTGAGGGACCTCAGGACCCAGAAAAGGATTTCAGGGTTGGGGCGGGAAGACAGGGAGACCCAGGCAGACTGCCCCACCCCCAGGCCCAGCATGCTCCCTGGAGGTCTCCCCAGTGCAGCATCTAGACCTGGAGGCTCCAGTGGCCCCTGGCCAGACCCCGATGTGTCCTTGTTGGCAGCTCCTCCGCAAACTGGGCCAGGCCTCCGGGAGGGAGCTGATGCAGCGTCACAGGGAGGCTGCCGGGTGCCCCCCACGCAACCCCACCACACGCCGGCATCACCTCCCACACATTGCCCTGCCTGCCCTGAGCATTTCCTCATTGGGGAATCTGGGTCCCTCTGCCCAGTGCCTCCCTCAGCCTGTACTCCAGGCTTGCCCAGGCCCCCCAGAGCTCAGCCCGTCCCCCCTGCCCCCTGTCATGCACACGGGCATCCTGGGCTGACCCAAGTCCTGGAGTCTGGGGTCTCTCCCTCAGGCTCTTTGTCTTGGGGACAGACTCTGGGTCTGGGGTGAGTCCCCTGTTGGCAAGACTCTCCTATCAGCACCTCGATGAGTGTGCCTATACACGTGTGGTCACGTGTGTGAGTGGTGTCTGGCACACAGGCTTGGCGCAATGCCCCGAGCTAATTGTGGGGTTCAGCTGTGATGGGGGAGGAGGGGCTGGGGTGACCGCCGAGGCGCTGACAGGCTGACACAAGCTGACGACAAGATTACAGGCCTTGCTCACTCCTCTCTCGCTGGGGCCCTCGCCATCCGCCCCCGTGCCCACCCCCGGGGGTGGAAAAGGGGCTCTGGGAGTTGGTCCTGGGCCAGCTGCAGCCACCATGATCCCCTGGCTGCCCTGGCCAGCAGCTGCCAGGACCTGGTCTGCGACCTGCCAGCTGTAGGGGGTGAGCTGGAGAAGGGGGAGATGTGTGTGGACAGTTCAGGGTGGGCTGCGGGCAGGGAGGCAGACGTCAGCACTGGGGGCTTGTTGCCGGAAAGGCTTAGGGTTGGAGTCTGACCCCCAAATCCCACCTCCCATAGCCCCTCGGTGACCGGACAGCTGCCTGAGCGCCCTCCTCGTCCTGATGAACTGGTGGCCCCTGGCAGTGGCGACAGGCCTCATTTTTTTGTGCCCTGAATGCCTGGCAGTGCCCGCTGCCCCCGTGGCCTCCCTGTCGAGTGGGAGGGACTGCCATGTAGGGAGGGGTAGGGACGAGGATGGAGTGGGGTGGCCAGGGAGGGGGCCGCAGCCATGGCCAGGGAGGATGAGTGGTGGCTGGGGCCCAGACAGGGGCTATTGGGAGGAGAGAGGTGGTTCCACAGGCGTGTGGGGAGGGTGCTCCGGAGCCGACTGGATTGCACTTTCTGTCCAAGGGCCTGAGAGGCCCCATGCCCTGGATGTGCCAGGTGGGCTGTGGCCCAAGGGAAGGCTGAGGAGGGCCATGAAATTGGGGGAGGCAGTGATGGTAGGGCAGCTCGATGCCTGGCATCATGGGGGCCCCAGTCGCAGGGCACCCACATGTGTGGAGGCTGCAGTGGGCACAGCGGGAGGGGCTGGGGCAGACACCCTTCGCTTTGCCAGGTGAGCTCACGGGGTGCCTGAGGGCCAGGGCTAGATGCAGAGACCCTGGGTGCCAGGTGGCCTCAGGCCTCAGACTCAGGGG
Source organism: Indri indri (assembly GCA_004363605.1). Classification (NCBI taxonomy): domain Eukaryota; kingdom Metazoa; phylum Chordata; class Mammalia; order Primates; family Indriidae; genus Indri; species Indri indri. The sequence goes on along the minus strand of RJWJ010015093.1, from coordinate 20,835 downwards.
CTGGGAGGTGGCTGTGTGCAGCTGGGGAAAGGTCGCCCCAGGGAGGCAAGTGGGGGCTATGGCTGACCCAGGCCACGGCAGAGTGACAGGGAGCACCCTGAGGCATGCTGCAGAAAAGCCCTGGGGCTTCTTGGGGCACACCCAGGATGCTTGACTGGTGACCTCATCATTGCCAACAGCCAGGGGTGACTTTTCATGCTGGGACCCAGAGTCCAGACTGCAGGGGAGGGGGACCCAAAGGGAGGAGCCAGCCTCAGGAGCCCGCGCCAGAGGCTGGTGACAGCCTCTACCTGGGAGGTGTCCTTGGCCCGGATTCCTGGGGGAGCTCTCAAGCTGACGCAAGGCTGGGGCTAGGAAGTCAGACTGTTCCTGGAGCCCCGCCCTGCCTCACCCCTGCTCCCAAGTCAGCTTGTGCGGAAAGAGCTCAGCCTCTGCTGGGGTGAGTCTGGCCTCCACCCTGGGTCTGGGGTCGTGCGTGATTGGCAGGTAGGTTGGCGGGAGGAGTCCTGGGAGCACCCGAGGCAGGGGCGAAGCGCTCACCTTGCCCTTTACTTGGCCAGGAGGACTCAGGTAGGTAATGGCCGGCGGAGCACTCCGCCCTGCTTGACGCCAGGTGAGCGCTTCCAGGGGAAGTCTCCCTGGGCCCACGTGACCGTCGCCACCGCCGTCATTGTTACTCCGAGTCAGGCTCCCACCCACCCGGCGCGTCCTGGGGTCCCCGGGCCTGGCGAAGCTGGTCCGGAGAGCCGGAGCCCACGTGCTCCCCGCCAAGTGCGCGCGGGGCGCAGGGGCCGACAGGTGGGGCGGGGTGCCGGGGGTCACCGGGAGGGCGCGGGCGGATGACCGCCGAGCTCAGGCGCGCGAGTGGCAGCGGGCAGCGCCCCCGGCCCAGCCCGGGTGCTCCCGGGAGGAGCCGCCGCCGCGTCCCCGCCCCGCGCCGTCCTCCCTCGCGGTTCCCAGGTAACCGTCCTGCGCTCCCCGGGGAGTCTGGCGGCGGCGGCGCCTGGGCAGGGGGCTCTGCCTGGGAGGAAGGGGGCCTGGGTCGTCCTCACCGGAGGGGGCGCCCGGCCTGGCGCAGGTCGGTAACAAGAGTCCCACCCAGCAGATGCCCCTCCCCGGCCCGCAAGCTCTAGGGGCTGAACTCTGACCCGAGTCACCGGGCGGGTGGGGACGGGAGGCCCCTCGCATGCGCCCGGGGCCACGCTAGAGTCCTCCGAGGGGCGCGCCCGGGTGGGGGCTTCGGGCGGGCGGAGGCCTCTCGCGCTCCTTGTGAAAACAGCGGAGGCTGGAGGCTGGAGGCTGGAGGCTGGGATTCGCGCTGCGCTGCCGATTTGCTTCTTCCGAGTCGTTCCAGGCGCGGCTAATTGCAGATTTGCACGCTGGTCGCGAGCCGAGGCCCCGCGCCTGGCGGCCGGTCGCGGGTCTCCCTCTTCTCCGGAGCCCCCGCCCGAGCGGGGCAAGCCACGCTCAGAAGCCCCTTGACCTGCCCGGGGGGGGGGCAGCCCCCACTTTGCCAGAGGCGGCGTCTCCCCACCTTGGGGGTCCCTAGTGCAGGGCCTTGTCTCCCTTCCAGGTATTTTTTTGTTGTTTTTTTTTGAGACAGAGTCTTACTCTGTTGCCCGGGCCGGAGGGCCCTGGCCTCAGCCTCGCGAGTGGCTGGGACAACAGGCACTCACCACCACAACGTCTGATTTTTTCTATTTTTTAGTAGAGACGGGGTCTCATTCTTGCTTAGGCTGGTCTCCAACTCGCGAGTTCAAACAATCCTCCCACCTCGGCCTCTCAGGGGCCTCTCAGGGTGCTAGGATTATAGGCGTGAGCCAACGTGCCCGGCCCTCCCAGGGTTCTGACCCCCGGATGGGGCCTGCATAGTGCTAGGACCCTCCCCTCACAGAGGCCGGGGTGGAGGGCTGTACCTATTCCCTGCCCCCGCCTGTCCCCACCTGGACCTCAGCCTGGGATTGAACTGTCCTTTCGTCTGTGTCTGCCAGTGCCTGGGTGTCCTTCTTGGTCCCTGTCCCTGCCTGAGTGCCTCTGCTCCCCAGTCCCAGCCCTGCCTGGTGCCCCCCAGCCCACAGCCTGCTGGCTTGGCCTAGCGCAGCCCCGAGACTGAGACCTTCCTGCCCCTGGGCCTGACTGCTTTGCGCTGATTTGATTTTAGCATTCAGAAGTTGCTCAATCTGCGTTTGCTCGAAAATACTGAAAAGAAGCCCCAACTTTGCCCCACACCCCAGAAACCCCCGCCAGTGGGGCTGAGACCTGGGGAAGATGAGGGGTGCTCAGAGCAGGGCTGACAGCTCCCAGCCTTTGGCCTAGTCCTTCCCCTGCTGATGCCTGTTCACCTTTTCCTGGCGGGGTGGGGGTGGGCAGAACCCGCCTGTGCTAGGGGCCTGGCGGCTGCTGGTTAAAAAAGGAACCTGAGGAGGGAACTTGGAGGTTAACCAGCCAGAAAGGGGTTCATGCTGCTTCTACTCAGTCTGAGGTGTAGGGGAGGCCCAGAGCCCCTGGCCTGCCACTGCCCCTCGGAGTTCTGGTTGGGGGAGGAGACACTTCTGCTGTGTTGGAAGCCTGGGGACTTGCCGCAGGGCCCCTGCTCAGTGCACCCTCCCTTCCTGGTTCATTGGGCTGTGACCCACTGGTGCCCACCTGGCCAGAGCCAGTGTTTAGGCCTTGCTCACAGAGGGCCAGTCAATGAAGACCACAGGCCTTAGAGGGTGAACGACGGTCCCTCCGGTGTGGTGTCCAGGAGGGTGTCTCAGGGTTCCGAAGAACAGTAGGAGTTTTGCAGGGGACAGTAAAGCAGACACTCACACAAACCTCAAGGCAGCCCTCTGAGGTGGGACTAGTATTACTCCCAGGCTACACATGGGGAAACGGAGGCACAGAGCAGCTTTGTAAGCAGCCCACATCACCCATATAGAAAGGAACAGAGTGAGGGTTTGAACTCAATAGTCCTGCTCCAGAGTTGGTCCTTGAGGCCACTGCCTGCTTGCAGCTCTGGGTGGGTGACCACTGCCACCAGGGGAGGGGCTCGGCCATGGCCTGGGGGGGCCTGTGGGCTGGGAGAGGGACCTTTATCTGGAGTAGCTGGGAGGGACCCTCCTTTGTGCAGGGAGAGGGTGTCCCTGCCTAGAGGCTGGCCTCCCTTGGCCTTGCCCACAGCAGACAGCCCCCCCAGCCTGGGTCAGGGAAGGGTGTCGGCTTGGGGTGTGCCACGGGGAGAAGTGTAGGGGCTGGAGGAGGCTGAGGGAGCAGGCGCAGAGCACGCAGAGGCTGGGAGCTGACCCTCTGGGTGGCAAAGGGAGCACTGGGAGCACTGGGCCACCCCCAGCGCAGCCTCCTCCCTCATCTGCTGCCCCCAAGAGTGTGGGCGGGTCCAGCTCTCAGGATGTGTCCTCCCTGCAGCCTGCAGTGCCCTGTGGTTTGGCTGCTGAGTTTTCTGAGGAGCACCCTTTTGCTCCTCCCACAAGGCTGTACTGAGTCTCCCCCTCCCAGCCCCTTGGCCAGGTCAACCCCTCCCTGCTCAGCATGGAAGCGCGTCCCCCTGTCCCCATGCGCCACCCCTCCCGCCTCACTCCTGCAGGTCTCCCTTGGACGCAGCCCTGGGTCCAAGCCTGTCCTGCCGTCCTGCTGGGGGCGGGTGGGGAGCACGCAGGGGAGCATGCTGCACAGGGCACCTGGAGGGGCCTGGTGGGCCTGGTGGGACCTCTGGCCCCTGACCTAGCCAGGCTGGGGGTGGCCTTGCAGTGGCCCTGCAGCCGGAGCAGGGTTCTGTGGCTGAGCCTTGGTTGGGGTGGTCACAGCCGGCCTGGAAAGCTGAGACCTGAGGCCACGTGGAGCCAGAGGAGTGGGCTGGGGAGGAGCCATAAGTACTGTTGGGTGCGCTTCTTTGTGTTTAGACAAGTAAGACATATTTTTAAAAAGAAGTTACTGTGCTATCGCGGGCTCCTCTTTCTTGCCCCCAAAGTTCGCTGTTTTCAATTTAGATTGAGGGCTTCAGCCCATCAGCAGTTACCCCATGTGGTGATGGTGCGGTGTCAACACAGGCCACCACCTGCATCTGCCACGTGGTTTCCAGCGTCCTCAGTGGGTGCTGCGTGGTTGCCAAAGTTTCACTACAACAAACCACACCCCTAGAAGTGCCTTGGTCTGTGCCTGCCTGTGGACGTGGGGTTCAGCCAGAATGGGCACGTGCAGTAACAAGCTCTACACGCTACAGTGTAACATTCTCCTGGGCTGTTCCTGAATGAATTCATTTAGTCCTTAAAACCCCTGGGGGTAGCTCATTGTTACTGTTACTGTCTCCCTTCCACAGATGGGGAAATGAGATACAGAGAAGTTAAGTAACTTGCCCAAGGTCACACAGCTAGTAAGAAGCATTTCAGGGTCATGGGTGTGCCTATTTTCAGAAAACAATTTTTATTTTATTCGGAGTAATATATGTAACTAGTCTAAAAAGGCAGATAGTACCAATAAACTTGGCCCTGAGCAGAAAGGAGAGGGGTGTGCCAGGCTTGTGTTCTGGGAAGACCATGTGAGCTGTTTGCCTTGGGCTAGGGCCCTGGAGGTGTCTGAGGGAGGGGCTCTGCAGGGAGGCCAGGTGGGGTCCTGTAGGCTCTTTCTCCCCACTCCTCCCCCGACACCAAGGTGGAGCAGAGGGGACAGGGGGAGGCAGGCCAGGCTCCTGGGGTGACCCCTATCTCTCCTTTGCCTCCTAGACAATCTTGATGCCGGCCTGGAGCAGAAACTGAACTGGACCACTGGAGCCGCGGTGAGGGGGCTGTGCCCACCTGGGGAAGGCTGTGGGTGGCTGGGCCGTGTAGACAGTGACGCTGGAGGTGTCTTCAACCACCCTGAGCAGTGTCCTTGAGGCCCTGTCCAGGCAGGTTGCAGCCACATACGTCCCTCTGCAGCCCCTCCCATGGCCTGTCCCCAGTGGACACAGAGGTGGTCTGGTGGAGGGGCCTGGAGCTCAGAATTCAGGGGTGCTGTCTGCACATGTCTGCCCAACCCCAGGCAGGTGAGCGTGACCCTGGGAGGGGTGGGAGCCTCCTTGTCCATGGGGTGCTGTGGGGCCCCCAGTTCTCTGAGGCCAGGCTTTTGTTCAGGTGGAGCCTAGGTCAGCGTGTGGGCACTGGGGCGCTGGGTTCCGGAACATCACAGCTGGGAATTTGGGGGGTGGTGTCCAGCAGGCCACAGTGGTGTGGCTTCTTGAAAGTGTGCCTCTGAACTTCAGCCAGGAAGAAGGCCGCCCGGTGCCCCTGAGGAAATCCCCACAGCCCTGAGTAAGTGGGGGTCCCAGGACAGCTTCAAAACAGGAAGCTCCTGCTGCCCGCCTACCCTCCTGTTCCAGGAACACCGGCAGCAGGAAGCTTAGCTGGCTGTGCCTGGCGCCTCCTGCACGGCTGGCCTGAGCTTTGCCGTGGTCATGGGTCATCCTTTGCTCCTGGGCCTGGCCAGGCAGGTCACTTGAGGCCGTGACTATCTGAGCAGCAGGGAGCTGCCACCTGTGGAGCGAGTCCCACCCCTCCTGCCTGCCACTCTGGAAGGCCTGGGCTCGCTCGGCAGGGGCCTGGAGCCCTGTGGTATCTGGGCCAGTGTGGCTTTCCTTGCTGGCACACGTGGTATTTATTGAGCACTTAGGGTGTACCAGCCCTGGGGGCACCTGGGCCAGGACAGAGATGGGCTTCTGCCCAGGGGGGCTCAGCCGAGTTGCTGTGTACCAGGAAAGGTTGACCAGAGGGGTGGAGAGCATTCTTCGTGCAGTGCCCTGTGTGTCAGGAGGGAGAGGCCCACACACGGGAGGGTGCAGGCTGGAGCCAGCGCAGTGGCCAGTGGGGCCCAGAGCCAGAGCTTTTCCTGAAAGGAGGTGCCCAGGGCTCCCCTGACAGATCCAGGCCTTGAGCTCTGGTGTGGGCAGGCCAGCCGCCCTGGGGATGGGACAGGACAGGAGGGGCAGGCAGAGGGTGCGCGGCTCCACCCCGCTCTGGCTGGGCCCCCGCCCCCGCCCCCGCCCCTGCTCCGCCCGGTACATTCCATTCATTCCCCACTCGCAGTTGGGCGGAACGGGAGCAGAGCTGGGTGAGCCTGGGCCTGGGCGTGGGCTGAGGCCCTGCTGGGTGGACTTAGGAGTGGGGGCAGCCGGGCCTGCAGGGGGCGGCCGAGGCCCAGGCCCTTCTCATCCCAGGGAGGGCCTGCCAGGGTGACTGTAGCGAGTGTGGAGAGTGATCTGGCTCCTCCTAGGGCACTGGGCTCTGAGCAGAGTCTTGGGGTCACTGGCGTCCCAGCCCTCGACCCTCCACTCTCCTCTGGACAGGCAGCTGAGCCAGAGAGGAGGACCCTGGGTTGGGCAGGAGCCACCTCCCCCAGGAACTGCCCCAGGGTCCTGAGGGGCTCGTGAAATCTTCCTGCCTCTGACTAAGGCCACCGTCTTCTCCCCAGTCTGATCACCCCCATCCTGGTGAGGCCTGGAGTCGCGCTGGCTCCTCCCTCCCTCCTGGCCCTGCGTTGGGCTACCTTCACCTCTGCCCTGGCGCTGGCAGCCTCTGCCCCACCAAGCTGCCAGGACCCTCCCGGGCCCCTGTCTCCCACCTTCTTGGTGGTCACCTCTCCCGGCGGCTGCTGGCCAGTGGGCACGAGGGGTCCCCAGGGTCTGGGCAGGAACTGGGCTCTGTCGCCTGTGTGCTGGGTGGGGGTTCTGTGCAGAGGCAGGAGCTGCCTGGCTGAGGGCACCTTCCCCACGGGAGCCAGAGGCCAGCCAAGCCCTGTGTCTCACACGGTGACCCTGGGTGGAAGGGTTTTGTCCGCTGGTTGCTCTAACTAAGCTTCCTCCAGAGGTCTGAGGAAGCTTGTGGACGGTCGGAACAGAGGGATGCAGGATGGGAGTGGAGAACGGCCACAGCCTGGCCGGGGGTGTCCTGGGGGCCTGAGCAAAGAAGGAAGCGGGTTTGCTGGGAGGGTCACAGGGTCCATGAGAAAAAGCCACCCCGTTTCGACAAACACGGCCTCACCCAAAGCCGGGATCCAGAGGCACGTCTCCCTTGGCTCCAGAGCAGGACAGACAGCTTCCCCCCTCCCAGGATGCGGAAGTGCAGTGGTCAGAGGCTGTGCCGCCCCCACTGCAGGTCAGAATCCCAGCCACCAACCCGGCAGCGTGGCCCTGGGCAGGTGACTTCCCTTCCCTGTTCCGCAGTCTGTTCTCCCGAGAAACAGGCTGATGGCAGCAGCTCCACAGGCTGTTGCAGGCTCAAAGGAGAAAGTCCATCAAAAGCACCGAGGTCAGAGCCTGGCCCGAGGCCCATCCTGGGGAGGTGTCGGCCGTCGCGGGGTGCACACAGAGGGTTACTGGCTTCTAATGTTTTCGCCTTATGGCCTGTTCTTTCTGTACTGAAAATTATTAAACAGGCGGTGGGAAGGATTGCTTTTCCAGGGGATGAGAGCGGTGCAGGGAGGTGAGGCTCAAGATGTCCCCAGAGGCTGCAGCCCCTCTGGGGCACAGGGTTGCGCCATGCAGGGAGTTGGGAGCTGGTAGCTGGCAGCAGCTGCCCCCAACCGGCACGTACCGTGGCAGGGCTGCCCACTCACAGGTGCACTCAGCTAAGGTTACGGCGGATCCGGGAGAGGGCAGCTGTGGGGGCGACCAGTGCAGGGGACTCTGACTGGGACAGCAGGGTCCCCAGAGGGAGAGGGGCATGGGCCACCTGGAGGTGGGGGAGGGCTGGAGGCAGAGCGGCCCTGCCTGCCGCTGGCTTCTGAGTCTCCGTGATGCTGTTGCCCCATAGTCGGGGAGGGGGGCCACACGGGTTCTGGTCCACTTTGGGGGCCTCAGATCTTCCTGCGGTTGGGGGTGCTTAGCCCGGCCTCACCCCTCCCAACAGGTCTGCCCTCATCCACACAGACACAGGCACAGGCCCCCGAGCAGTTCACGTCCGTGCAGGCTGCTCACGCAGTTAGTTGCCCACACAGACGTGGCCTGGCCCAGCCCCACAGGCCGCCTCCCTCTCTGGGGCCTGGCAGGTCCTGAGCTGCTCACGGCTCCTGGAGCCCCGTCCCAGGGTCTCGCCTCACCCCCAGGCTCTGCTGGGAGGGCATGGGCAGGTGAGGAGGGTGGGTGGACGCTGCTGGCTCCTGCTGGTTCACCCGGGGGAGGGGGCCTGGCAGGGGCCAGGGAGGCTGGGGGCAGGGCTGCCAGGGAGAGCCCTGGTGGCAGGTGGGGAAGTGGGGCCAGGCTGTGGTCAGAGCGGCTGTGGCGGCGGCGGTGTCAGTAGTGTGTGCACTTGCTGAGCTGCGCTTCCCCTCGCTCCCAGCTGCGTCTCTGTTTCTCTGCCTTCCATGCATGGTCAGCCTGGGCCTGTGCGCTGGGGCCAGCACCTCCCTGACACCTAGAGCTCTTGGGGTCACCAGGTTGGGGGCACATGTGTAAGCGCCCGGGAGACTTCCTGGAGGTGCGGGGGCTTTGGGAACCTGGAGATGGAGGCCAGGGCCCGTCTCCTTGGGTGGTCCCGTGCTGGGCAGGGGCCGTGGCTTGGCCCTGGTCATAGGTTAGACTACAGGGTGAACTCGAGAAGGGCTGGGAAATGGTTTCCTTCACGATCTCCAGAGAGGAGCGGGCATGAGAAGGCCGGAAGGGACTGGGCACTGGGTTCCCCAGTTCGTGGGGGGCCTACCACGCTCTACAGCCCGTGTTCTGGTCATTCGGGATGGGTGCTGGGCGGGGGCTGCTGGAGAGGGCCTCGACCGAGGGTCCCCTGGTCCAGGCGCCCCTGACCCTTCTCTCTTCCCACAGGGTGCGGGGGGCAATGGCACTGCTGCTCTGGGCCCTAACCCTCCTGGGCCTGGGGGGTGTGGGCGTGGGCCTGCGGCCCCGCAAGCTGGAGTTCTTCCACAGCGAGACGGAGCTGAACCACCTGGTTGTGGACGAGGCCTCGGGGGTGGTGTACCTGGGGGCGGTGAACGCGCTCTACCAGCTGAACGCCGACCTACAGCTGGAGCAGCAGGCAGCCACGGGCCCAGCCCTGGACAACAAGAAGTGCACGCCGCCCATCGAGGCCAGCCAGTGCCATGAGGCCACGCTGACCAACAACGTCAACCAGCTGCTGCTGCTCGACCCGCCCAAGAAGCGCCTGGTCGAGTGCGGCAGCCTCTTCAAGGGCATCTGCGCCCTGCGCTCCCTGAGCAACATATCCACGCGCCTCTTCTACGAGGACAGCAGCGGCGAGAAGTCATTCGTGGCCAGCAATGATGAGAGCGTGGCCACAGTGGGGCTGGTGAGCTCCACGGGCCCCGGTGGCGAGCGCGTGCTGTTTGTGGGCAAAGGCAACGGGCCGCACGACAACGGCATCATCGTGAGCACCCGCCTGCTGGACCGGGCTGACGGCAGGGAGGCCTTCGAGGCCTACACAGACCACGCCACCTACAAGGCCGGCTACCTGTCCACCAACACGCAGCAGTTTGTGGCTGCCTTCGAGGACGGCCTGTACGTCTTCTTCGTCTTCAACCAGCAGGACAAACACCCGGCCCGGAACCGCACACTGCTGGCCCGCATGTGCAAGCAGGACCCCTACTACTACTCCTACCTGGAGATGGACCTGCAGTGCCAGGACCCCAGCGACGCACAGGCCCCCGCCTTCGGCCTCTGCCTGGCGGCCTCCGTGGCCACGCCAGGTGCCGGCAGGGTGCTCTACGCTGTGTTCAGCAGGGACGGCCGGAGCAGCGGGGGACCCGGCTCAGGCCTCTGCCTGTTCCCGCTGGAGGAGGTCCACGCCAAGATGGAGGCCAACCGCAACGCCTGCTACACGGGCACCCGGGAGGCAGCCCGGGACACCTTCTACAAGCCCTTCCATGGCGAGATCCAGTGTGGCGGCCACGTGCTGGTGCGTGTCCCATGCGTGTCCTCAGTGCTGCTTGCACAGACTTGGACCACAAGTGCCTGGGTTTGCATGTCCCCGCCTGGTTGGCGGTGCGTGTGTGCCATGTGGCTGGGGACTCAGACCACGAGTGCCTGGGTTTGCGTGTCCCCGCCTGGTTGGCGGTGCGTGTGCTGTGTGTCTGGGGACTGAGACCGTAAGTGTGCCTGGGTTTGCGTGTCCCCGCCTGGGTGGCAGTGCATGTATGCCGCATAGCTGAGGTTTGGGCCCGCATGAGCCTTGTGCATGTGGGCGCCCCGTCTCGCTGTCCCGTGGGCCCTGTTTTTGGTGGTGTGTGCCGGAGGACAGGCCACAGCTCGGAGCCCTGCTGGAGAGGGGCTCTGGGCAGGGTCTGCCTGCCGCTGACATGTGGTCTGTAGGGCGCCAGCAAGAGCTTCCCATGTGGCTCGGAGCACTTGCCCTACCCACTGGGCAGCCGCGACGGGCTCACGGCCACAGCTGTGCTGCAGCGTGGAGGCCTGAATCTGACGGCCGTGACGGTGACTGCCGAGAATGGCCACACTATTGCTTTCCTGGGCACCTCCGATGGCCGAATCCTCAAGGTGAGGGCAGGGAGGGAGCTCCGTCAGGGCCTGTGTGTGCATGAGGCGTCCGCCCTCACGCTCCTGTCCTCACACCCGCAGGTGTACCTCGCGCCAGACGGCACCTCCTCGGAGTACGGCTCCATCCCTGTGGAGATCAACAAGCGGATCAAGCAGGACCTGGTGCTGTCCGGAGACCTGGCCAGCCTGTACGCCATGACCCAGGACAAGGCAAGCCTGACACCGCTAGGATAGCCCTCTCTGGGCAGGGCGCCAGCCACGGAGACCCAGGCATCACGACCCCCTTACAGGGGGAGGGGCAGGGGAGGGTGGGGGTGCTGCGGAGCCCAGCCTGGGCTGCTCTCCTTGGGCTGGACGGGGCCCACCCTGCGGTTCCTGGGCAGTGTTTCCAACCCTGTCTCTGCAACTCTGTCTCTGTCTGTCCTGTACCTTGCCACGTCTCTCTGTGGCCCCGCTGCTGCCGTGTCCTGATGGCAGGAACTATGTGGCCTTTGCAGCCCCCAAGCTCATTGGGGGGTTGGTACAGGAGCCCCTCAGGGTGGCTCTCCCAGCCCCTGATGTCCAAGCACCCTCAGAGGGCGCCAGTGGTGGGCCTGGGCTGGCCTGGGGAGGTTCCACGGTCAGGACCCAGGGCTCCCTGGGAACCCCATCTGGATCCCAGGCCAGGCGTAGCCACCAGCCCATGGCCACGCAGAGCCCGGCCTGCGTCCGCTGCCTGCTCCAGGGCTGAGGGGCCATGTGGCTCTGGCGGCTGCTCATGGCCCTGTACCCCCAGGTGTTCCGGTCCCCGGTGCAAGAGTGTCTGAGCTACCCAACCTGCACGCAGTGCCGCGACTCCCAGGACCCCTACTGCGGCTGGTGCGTCATCGAGGGACGGTGAGCACCCGCTGGGGACTCTGGGGGACACAGCACGGTCCCCGGGGAGCAAGACCCCACCCCAGGACTGGGGGTCCTGGGCTGAGGCTGTCCCCTGCCCCTGCAGATGCACCAGGAGGGCTGAGTGCCCGCGGGCGGAGGAGTCCAGCCACTGGCTGTGGAGCCGGAACAGGTCCTGCGTGGTGGTCACCGGTGCCCAGCCGCAGAACATGAGCCGGCGCGCCCAGGGGGAGGTGCGTGGGCCTGGGAGCTGCTGGGACGCGGGGGCACAGCATCCCCAGGCCCTTCCTCGGGCCCTTGACCCTGTGACCTGGGTGGGTGGGGGTGGGCTTCCTTGTGTGCAGGGGGTGACCACGTGGGGGCCTGTCTTGGGTGAAATGGAGGCAGGTTCTAGAGGCTTCTCTGAGGCATTGGCGTGCACCCATGCAGTGGCCCCTCGCTGGAGAGTGGGTGGGACACGGTGCCCGGGGCCTGCGGGGCCCGGTGTGAGTGTGCGGCCCCCTCAGGTGCAGCTGGCTGTCAGCCCGCTCCCTGCGCTGGGTGAGGAGGACGTGCTCCTGTGCCTCTTTGGCGACTCACAGCCACACACCGCGCGCTTGGAGGGGGACGCCGTGGTCTGCAACTCCCCGAGCAGCATACCCAGCACACCGCCAGGCCAGGGTGAGGCCCCTCCCACCTCCCCCTGCCCCATTCAGAGCGGGGGCTACCCTCACCCACCTGCCCCGGTCCCTTCCTGGCGCATGGCCGCTCTGAGCCCTCCTAGTGCTCCCTCCTCACCTCTGCCAGGCAGCGCCGTTGGGTGGCTGCCCCTCACCCTTCCCTGTCCTCAGCAGCCTGGGTCCCCAAATGTGGGCCAGGGCAAGCACCATGCCTGTGTCCCCTGAGTGCTGGGGCAGCGGGGCCACTCAGTGACGTGGGCAGGGACCTGGCAGGCCCTCCTGCCAGACTGCAAGGAGCCGCCGGGGAAGGCAAGCCCAGCCCTGGGAGCCGACACCTGAGCCGAGATCAGATGGCGGGTTGGCAGGCCGGACCAAGCTGTGCCGGCAGGCGGGGGTGGGGGTCCTGGCAGGGCCCCGTGGAAGACCAGGGGTCTCCACACTTGGCCCTAAGGCCCAGGACGACCTCGCCCACAGCCTCTGATGGGGCGAGAAGTCGGCACCCCGTCCCTGCCCTGAGCCTGCTGGCCAGCCCCGCCCTCCCCCACATGTCCCCTCTGCCATCCGCAGACCACGTGTCGGTGAGCATCCAGCTCCGCTTCCGACGTGGCGACATCTTCCTTACCTCCCATGAGTACCCCTTCTACGACTGCCGGGAAGCCATGAGCCTGGTGGAGAACCTGCCGTGAGTCTCACACGCCTCTCAGCCCCCGCCCCTGTCCCAGCCCGGCCCCCTCACCGTGCTCTCCCCCAGGTGCATCTCGTGCGCGAGCAACCGCTGGACCTGCCAGTGGGACCTGCGCTACCACGAGTGTCGCGAGGCCTCGCCCAACCCCGAGGATGGCATCGTCCGCGCCCACATGGTGAGGAGCGAGAGCCCCGCGGGGCCTGGCCGCTCGGCTGTGGCCACGCAGAGCCTGACCAGCCCCTGACCAGCCCCGCTCTCCCCCAGGAGGACAGCTGCCCTCAGTTCCTGAACCCCAGCCCCGTGGTCATCCCCATGAACCACGAGACGGATGTGACCTTCCAGGGCAGAAACCTGGACACGGTGAAGGTGGGCCCCGCAGGAGGGGGGCTCGGGACATGTTGGGGGACGGAGGCAGGGAGGGAGGCCCTTGAGGGGGTCGGCAGGGCGGCCAGTGTGCTCAGGAGTGGTCATTTGGGGTGGGAGCGCCCAAGGGGCCCCGGCGGAGGCCGGGATGCCAAGGCCGGTGGGATCGCCTGGCCAGAGTGTCCTGATTGCACTGTCCACAGGGCTCCTCCCTGCACGTGGGCAGTGACCTGCTCAAGTTCGAGGAGCCGGTGAACATGCAGGAGTCGGGGACCTTTGTCTTTCGGACCCCAAAGGTATGTGCGGCTGTGGGGTGGGCGGGCCATGTTTCTGGACCCCAGGGCTGCAGGGGGGCGTTGTCTCCGGGAGCACTAGGGGAAGGGCAGAGGGGTGGCCCCGGGACTGGCGCCTGGCCAGAGCCCGCCCTGCCGAAGACCAGGGTGACCTCGAGACACTCGCCGCCCTCCGTGCCCTGGGGCCAGAGCACCCGTCCCCTTCACCTCCTCCGCCAGGCGCACACAGAGCAGCTTGTGTGCTTGGTTCTGAGGCTCCCCGGCTGCAGCCACCTGGAGGCCTCCCCTGAAGCCCCTTGGCTGAGAGGGGACTGTGTGGCTGTGTGACCCCACCCTGTGCCCCCTCGCGGGGGCAGGAAGTGCACTGTGTCCCCGCGTGTCCCCTAGCTGTCCCATGATGCCAACGAGACGCTGCCCCTGCATCTGTACGTCAAGTCCTATGGCAAGAACATCGACAGCAAGCTCCAAGGTGGGGCTGGGGTGGGGGTGGGCGGGGCACCTGCGTGGGGCGCGGGCAGCCACTCACTGCTGCCTCCCCTGCACAGTGACCCTCTACAACTGCTCCTTTGGCCGCGGCGACTGCAGCCTGTGCCTGGCGGCCGACCCCACCTACAGGTGCGTGTGGTGCCGAGGGCAGAGCAGGTGTGTGTACGAGGCCCTGTGCACAAACGCCACCTCCGAGTGCCCACCGCCAGTCATCACCAGGGTGAGCCCCCTGCAGCCTGCCCCGCCGCCTCCCGCAGCCCCGGCCTGCCCAGGCCACTGGGTCACCAGGCTCTGCCGATTCGCCAATTCCAGATCCGGCCTGAGACGGGTCCGCTGGGCGGGGGCGTGCACGTCACCATCCTCGGGTCAAATTTGGGTGTCAGAGCTGACGACGTCAAGAGCGTCACCGTGGCTGGCCAGAACTGTGCCTTTGAGCCTGAGCGCTACTCCGTGTCCACGCGGTGAGTGCGTGGCTCTCGTCCTGGGCCCTGCTGGCCGGGCGGTCCCCACCCCGGGGTTTTGGGGCCTGGCGCCTGGGTAGACGGAGAGCCGAGGGGCTGGGAGCTGGGGGCTGGGGAGGGTCTGGGCTACCCCGCCTGTCGCCCGCCAGGATCGTGTGTGTGGTTGAGGCTGCGGAGGTGCCCCTTACCGGCGGCGTGGAGGTGGATGTCAATGGGAAACTTGGCCGTTCTCCCCCTAGCATCCAGTTCACCTACCAAGTAAGTGCCCCGCCCTGCATGCTGGGGAAGTGGTCCGACCCCAGGTGTGTGGCGCAGAGGAGGTGGGCCCTGCCCTGCTGCCTTCCTGCAGCGTCATTGTCCAGCAGCGGCCAGGACTGGGCTGTGCGTGCTCCGCCCTGACCCCGCACACCTGCGGCTCTTCCAGCAGCCCCGGCCGCTCAGCGTGGAGCCCCGGCAGGGACCGAAGGCTGGTGGCACCACGCTGACCATCAACGGCACCCACCTGGACACGGGCTCCAAGGAAGATGTGCGGGTGACCCTCAACGGCGTTCCTTGTAAAGTGTGGGTGTCACCGCCGGCTGCCCGGGGATGGGGTGGGGCCTCTCCCCACAACCCACATCTGCTGAGGGGCAGCGGAGCCTCTATGGCCCATCCACCCACCGGGCAGGGCTGGGGTTGTCCCCGGGTGGGGTTGACGCAGCCCGGCCCCTCCCACCCCAGGACACAGTTTGGGGCGCAGCTCCAGTGCGTCACCGGCCCCCAGGCGACTCTTGGCAAGGTGCCCCTTGAGATCTCCTACGGCGGCTCCAGCGTGCCCAGCCCCGGCATCTCCTTCACCTACTGCGAGAACCCGGTCCTGCAGGCCTTCGAGCCGCTGCGCAGCTTCGTCAGGTAGGTCCCTCCTGCCACTGGCCGGACTCCTGTGCCCCTCGACCTGGGAGCCTGCCACGCCCCACACCCACATCTGGGCACCTGCCTGGCGCCTTCACTGGCTGGGCTGAGAGTGCGGTGGGTCTGGTCTGGGCACGGGGAAGGGGCTTCTGGAAAGCCCCACTGCACCCCCAGATCAGCCTCCTCCAGGACCCCTCGCCCTGCCTGTGTCACGGCCCCTGCCTGGGGCCACCACTTGCTCACACAGACCTGCGCCTGCCCCTAAAAGCCCAGCATGGCCAGAGCCGGGCGGTGAGAGCCAGCGGGGCAGGGCCCGCGGAGTGTCCGTGCCTCCTGGCTGAGCCCACTAAAGATCGCTCTCCCCAGTGGTGGCCGGAACATCAGTGTCACCGGCCAGGGCTTCAGCCTGATCCAGAGGTTTGCCATGGTGGTCATTGCCGAGCCCCTGCAGTCCTGGCGGCGGCGGCGGGAGGCTGGACCCCTCCAGCCCACCACGGTCAGTCCTGGCGCCAGCCCCTGGGACAAGTGGGGAAGGGCAGGGCCTGCACCAGTGTCCCGACGGCCCGGCCTCGCCCCACAGGTCACGGGCACCGAGTATGTGTTCTACAACGACACCAAGGTCGTGTTCCTGTCCCCGGCCGTCCCCGAGGAGCCCGACGCCTACAACCTCACGGCGCTGATACAGATGGACGGGCACCAGGCCCTGCTCAAGACGGAGTCCAGTGCCTTCGAGTACGTGCCCGACCCCACCTTCGAGAACTTCACGGGCGGCGTGAAGAAGCAGGTCAACAAGCTGATCCACGCCCGGGTGAGGATGCGGGCTGGGCGGGGGTCTGGGCGGGGCCGAGGGGCCGTTGCCCACCCCTCCCGCTCACCGCGCCCTCCGCGCCTCCCCAGGGCACCAATCTGAACAAGGCCATGACGCTGCAGGAGGCCGAGGCCTTCGTGGGCGCCGAGCGCTGCGTCATGAAGACGCTCACCGAGACCGACCTGTACTGCGAGCCCCCCGAGGTGCAGCCCCCGCCGAAGCGGCGGCAGAAGCGGGACACGACGCACAACCTGCCGGAGTTCATCGTGCGTGGGGGGCGGGCGGGGGGCGGGGACCCGCCCACACCTGCCTGCGCTGAGCCCGCCCCTCCGTGCAGGTGAAGTTCGGCTCTCGCGAGTGGGTGCTGGGCCGCGTGGAGTACGACACGCGTGTGAGTGACGTGCCACTCAGCCTCATCCTGCCGCTGGTCATCGTGCCCATGGTGGCCGTCATCGCGGTGTCGGTCTACTGCTACTGGTGAGCCCCCAGAGCCTGCCAGCGCCCCGCCTCGCCCCTCTGGCCACGCCGGCTGCGCCCACCCCCTCCACGAGCCACGCACCCCCCAGCGGTCAGCCCGGCCCGGCCCAGGAACCTGCCTGTGCCCCCAGGAGGAAGAGCCAGCAGGCGGAACGCGAGTACGAGAAGATCAAGTCGCAGCTGGAGGGCTTGGAGGAGAGCGTGCGTGACCGCTGCAAGAAGGAGTTCACGGGTAGGGCCCCGCAGGGCGGGCGGCGGGGGGTTGGCGCGGTGGGGGCAGGGCAGCGGCCAGGGATGCCTCACCCCCTCCCCCGCAGACCTGATGATCGAGATGGAGGACCAGACCAACGACGTGCACGAGGCCGGCATCCCCGTGCTGGACTACAAGACCTACACCGACCGCGTCTTCTTCCTGCCCTCCAAGGATGGCGACAAAGACGTGATGATCACGGGCAAGCTGGACATCCCCGCGTCGCGGCGGCCCGTGGTGGAGCAGGCGCTCTACCAGTTCTCCAACCTGCTCAACAGCAAGTCCTTCCTGATCAACGTGAGCCGGGGCAGGGGCGGCACGGGGCGGGCGGGCTGGCGGGGCCCGGGCGAGCTCTGACCGCCGGCCCCCGCAGTTCATCCACACGCTAGAGAGCCAGCGGGAATTCTCCGCCCGCGCCAAGGTCTACTTCGCGTCGCTGCTGACGGTGGCGCTGCACGGGAAGCTCGAGTACTACACGGACATCATGCGCACGCTCTTCCTGGAGCTCATGGAGCAGTACGTGGTGGCCAAGAACCCCAAGCTGATGCTGCGCAGGTGCGCGCGGGGCCGGGCTGCAGGGTGGCCGTGGCGGGGCACTGGGCTCATTTGGGCAGGTGGCGGGGTTGGGGGACAGCCCGGGGGGGTGTTCTGGCCCCAGACACACAGCGGGCTTCCGGCCCTCCCCGCCCGGCGGTCTCTCCCGGCCACTCAGCTGCTCCGCCTTTAGCGTCAGCCCCACAAGGGGCCTGGCGCCGCTGTGTGTCCGGACAGCACGGGGCCTGGGTGCGGAGGCGAGGCCAGCTGGGCCTTGTGGGGACCAGGGCGCCCCGGTGCCAGCCCGTCTGCGCCCACAGGTCCGAGACAGTGGTGGAAAGGATGCTGTCCAACTGGATGTCCATCTGCCTGTACCAGCACCTCAAGGTGGGTTCCGCCCCCGCCTGGGGGCCTCAGGGCTCCCCGGATGTCACCTGCCTGTCCAGCACCTCAGGTGGGCCTGGTTCCCGACACAGGCAGTCCCACCTACGCCCGGGCCAGGTCTGAGGGGCTCCTGCAGGCCTTGAGTCCCCCGACCCACACCGCCACCCCGTGTTGCCCCAGGACAGCGCCGGCGAGCCCCTGTACAAGCTCTTCAAGGCCATCAAGCACCAGGTGGAGAAGGGCCCGGTGGACGCCGTGCAGAAGAAGGCCAAGTACACGCTCAACGACACGGGGCTGCTGGGCGACGACGTGGAGTACGCACCCCTGGTACGGGCGCCGGGGGCTGCGCTGGGGACCTGGCCCTGGATGGGACCCAGGGGGGTCGGGTCGGCTGGGCTCAGCGCCAGGGCAGGCGTGGGCGAGTGCAAAGGCCGCTCGTCTCTGCTGTCGGTTTGGGTCGGCGCACGTGCCGTGCCCTGGGGGTCGTGGCGCGGGTTCCCCAGCGGAGGAGGCTGTACGTGTCCCCACCCTGAGCTGGCCTCTTCCAGGGCACAACAAGCGGGGCTGTTGGGGAGCGTGTGCGCACGTGTCCGTGTGTGAGACTGTGTGTCCTCAGTCTGTGCACGTGTGGTCCCGTGAGGCTGCGTGGTAGTGTGTCAGTGAGCAGTCTCCACTCTCTGTCCTGAGCTGGGGCCTGCAGGGGAAGCACAAAGTGGGAGAGTCCTGGGTGGTGCCTGGGGGTTGGGGCTGCGGGCACCTCCAGCTGAGGGCACCGCGGGGTGGGCGAGGCCGAGGGGCAGCGGGTGGCTCCTGTGCCGGGGCTGGGTGAGAATGAGGTCCCCTCTCCTGCTGACCCTTCATCCCGTGTCCCTGGCAGACGGTGAGCGTGATCGTGCAGGACGAAGGGGTCGATGCCATCCCAGTCAAGGTCCTCAACTGCGACACCATCTCCCAGGTCAAGGAGAAGGTCATCGACCAGGTGTACCGCACACAGCCCTGCTCCTGCTGGCCCAAGCCCGACAGCGTGGTCCTTGGTGAGTGCCAGCCGGAGCCCGCCTGGGCGGGGTGCCCTGGGGGGTCCTGCCGGGACCGGGGCAGGGCTGCCTGTGCCCACGGACCCCAGGAGCTGGGCTGTGTCCTCCCACAGAGTGGCGACCTGGGTCCACGGCCCAGATCCTGTCCGACCTGGACCTGACCTCGCAGCGGGAAGGCCGGTGGAAGCGCATCAACACGCTGATGCACTACAACGTGAGTGTGCGGGCGGCGGGCGGCGGGCGGGGCCCAAACCCCGCACAGCGGGGAGTGTTCCCTGTCACAACTGTGCTCCCCAGGTCCGGGACGGCGCCACCCTCATCCTGTCCAAGGTGGGGGTCTCCCAGCAGCCGGAGGACAGCCAGCAGGACCTGCCTGGGGAGCGTGAGTCCCTCCCTCTTGCCCGCGCCCTTTAGTGCCTGGAGGTCAGCGGGGACCGTGGCCGCCTGTGCCCCTGTCCTCTCTGCTGCTGTCCAGGGGGACCCAGGCCCCCAGACTGCAGTCCTCACCCCGCCCCGGGCGCCAGGCTGGGCGGGGACCTCAGCACCCACTCCTTCAGGCCACGCCCTGCTGGAGGAGGAGAACCGCGTGTGGCACCTGGTGCGGCCGGCGGACGAGGTGGACGAGGGCAAGTCCAAGCGCGGCAGCGTGAAGGAGAAGGAGCGGACCAAAGCCATCACCGAGATCTACCTGACGCGGCTGCTGTCCGTCAAGGTGGGCCGCTGCGGGCGTGCGGGCGGGCACACCTGGGCACCGGCCCCGCGGGCCGCGCTGATCCCCCCCTCCCCACAGGGCACGCTGCAGCAGTTCGTGGACAACTTCTTCCAGAGCGTGCTGGCGCCCGGGCTCGCGGTGCCCCCCGCAGTCAAGTACTTCTTCGACTTCCTGGACGAGCAGGCGGAGAAACATGACATCCAGGACGAGGACACCGTGCACATCTGGAAGACCAACAGGTGAGGGTCCGGTCCACATCTGGAAGACCGGGTGAGGGCCGCTCGCTGCCTGCGGGCAGCAGCCCCTCACCCGCTGTCGCTCTGCCTCAGTTTGCCCCTCCGGTTCTGGGTGAACATCCTCAAGAACCCCCATTTCATCTTCGACGTGCACGTCCACGAGGTGGTGGACGCCTCCCTGTCGGTCATCGCGCAGACCTTCATGGACGCCTGCACGCGCACGGAGCACAAGCTGAGCCGCGTGAGCAGGGGGCGGGCTGCGGGGGCCTGGGCAGAGCTGGGGGGCTCGGTCAGGTGCCCAGGAAGTGTGGACAGTGTCCACCGGTGGGAGGGTGGCCGGGGAAGCCGCCGGGTGAGTTTGGGGTGTGCCAGATCTGCACGTTGCAGGCCGGAGCTCTGGACGTGGGCAGGTGAAGGTGGCCGGGCCGTGGGGCTGCCCTCCTTCCCTTCCCCCACCTTACACAGGCGGAGAAACTCAGTTTTACTATAAATTATAAAAGGCAAAAAGTAGTTTTCTTGAGGAAAGTGTCGTGAGTTCTGGGCAGGGGTAGCTACCCTGGAGGACTCGCACAGCTCTCCTTTTCCTGCGGGGCCTGGCGCAGCCTGAGCTCGGCGCCATCAGGGCACCAGGGGCCCATCTTGGCCTGGGTGTCACTGGCTGTGTCCCCCACAGGACTCTCCGAGCAACAAGCTGCTGTACGCCAAGGAGATCTCCACCTACAAGAAGATGGTGGAGGAGTGAGTCCCACCTGGCCAGGCCCTGGGTGTCCCCCTTCATCCCTCCGAGGGGCCCCTGGGCGGAGGAGGACCATGGTGGACAGCTCAGTCCCAGGGAGGCCTTCGAGGCCCAGCCTCAGGCTTCTACCACCCACCCCACCCTGCGCCCCCACCGCCGCCGTGTAACCCTCCCTCCCCTGCAGCTACTACAAGGGCATCCGGCAGATGGTGCAGGTCAGCGACCAGGACATGAACACACACTTGGCAGAGATCTCCCGGGTAAGGGGACCACAGGGACATGCCTACTGACGGTCCCCAGGCTGGGCGAAGGCCCCTCCCCCTCCCCACCGCCCCTGTATTGTGCAGAGGAGGGGAGAGAGGGTGGGGTTCAGAGGGGGCACGTTGTCCCCGGCCAGGCCCCCGTGTGACTCTGAGTCATGGGAGGAGGCATGCGTGATTGCACTGTGTGTGTGTGCGTGTGTGAATGCAGCTGAGCGTGTC
>RJWJ010015092.1:16976-36897 GCA_004363605.1 Indri indri | reverse complement strand
CAGTCACATGGCAGAGCCACACACAGCCAGCACTGCACACTGTTTTGTGAGCAAAGCTCAGTCTGAATTTCAGCCCCCTCATTCCCTCAGTGGATGCTCTTATGCAGGTACAACTTGTTCAACTGTACAGAGCAGCCCTGCCCAAGAAAGCTAGCTATTAATCATAGATGCTAACTTCCCTTTAACTTTCTTGGAACTTGGCTACATTCAGACAAATATATTCTCCTTTTACCTCTGTTACTCTCACCTTTACCTGTTGCACTGTAGGAAGAGTCCGTAATATTTGCCATGAATGAAACCAGCACCAACAAGGTTTTTTTCCTTATAGTTCTGTAGCTCAAGAGCATGCTTTGTCATTGAAAGGAACCGAGATATCCTAGCTACAGCAGTTTGGCTTGGCTTGGATCGGAATGGGAGCTGGTACCCAAGCCAGAAATGACCTTATATGGACTTAGCATAAGAGATACCAGGTGCTTCTGGGGTGGCTTCACCCAATTTCTATCCAGTAGCCCCATTCCTATTGTTGTCAAGTGATATCGGACAAGACCAATCAGATTCTGGCTTTGAGAACTGTATCTAGATGAATAGAGAAGAGAGATTAATCCAGTTTAATTGGCCCAACTGATACTGAACATGTTATGATTTTTAGTGATACTCAAAGTTGTAGTAGGTCCCAGTGCAGGGAAATTTGGGATCTGAGACAATTTGATTACAACAGAGAATGTAATCTCTTCTATTTTTGTAGACACAGAAGTCTTGCTATGTTGCCTAGGCTGGTGTTGAACTCCTGGCCTCAAGCAATCCTCCCACCTTGGCCTCCCAAAGTGCTGGTATTATAGGCATGAGCGACTGTGCCAAGCCTGTTTCTAATCTCACTTATTAGCCATTTCCCCTAGCTGTTGTCTCATATCTTCTCTAAGTTCTGTTTTTCTCTCCAGCCACATGCTAAGTTCCTCAAGAGAACTTCTTTGTGAGTTCTTTAACCCCTGGCAGAAGGCTGAGCACACATAACAAGGTTTCAGTAAATATTTGAGAGGCAGCATAACTTAACAAAAGTTGCTAGTAATTCAACTTAAAACATTTTATTCAGGTATAAAGTAAAGTATAACATTATCAAAATGTAACCATATAAGCTGAGGTCCACAGGCCTTTTTCTGTCTCACTCTCATCTATTCTACCCAAGGATCATCATTATTAACTGTTTGTTGTGGATTTTTCCAGACCTGCATAATGCACAGGCATACTAATTTGTAAGATTTTTTTCCTTACATATGTCAAAAGAAAAATTATAGCAATTTTAGTTATAGATCTAAATGGCTTTTATTTGTGATTCGTAAATCCGGGCAGCCTCCATTTTACAAAATAGAATGAGGGCTCCCCCCCCTGCCCCCCCAGCAGTGACAGGACACTGAGCTTTGTAAGGTGGAAGCACAGAAATAGAACAGTAGAGAAAAAGCTAATCAGTTAACATCGGGTTACTTTTTTTAAATAAGGGTTACAGCAGAGGGGACTTTTCGTTTATTTTGGTCTGTTGGGGCCTAGTGCAGGAGCTCGGTCTGAAACAATGGCCACCTATAATTTTTGTTTAACACATAAAAATGGAATTATACATCTTGTTCTACAACTTGCTTTTTAAATTCAGCAGTATATTTGGCTAGTCTTCCACATCACTGTGCATGCCTATGTGAATGCATGTTGCTTTAGATAGCTGCTTATTGTTTCACAATATAAATACGCCATAATTTATTTAAATTTATTTAAATAATCTCCTATGGTTGAATATGCAGGTTGCCTCCAAGTGTTCACTATTAAATAATGTTACCATGAATACCCTTCTACACACTCCCTTATTTCACACTTTGGGAGTGTTTTTTAAGATCCAGATGTGTAATTACTGCAGAAAGTTACAGTGATGTTTTGAAAAGACAGGAAAACTCAAGTTCCAGTCTTAAATCTGCCACTTCTAATCTGTGTAACTCTAAGCAAGTCACTTCAACTGCCTGAAATTCTGTTATTTCATCTGTAAGAGAAGGAAACATCTCAGTCCACTTCATAGCATTGTTGTGAAAATCAAATAACTAAGCCAAAGCATCACGGTTAATTAGATTAGGTTTCAGTTTAGTTTTAATAGGAGTATTTCCTCAGCCTCTTCATATCCTGCTGAATCTCATTATATGGCATGAAACTTTTTAGTGATTGATTGGAATGTTCTTCTTTTGAATACATAATAGGGAACCAAGTAGAAGAATATTATTGAAATCAAATAAACCAATGCATTATGGGGAAATAGGTCTTTTTCTTTGGGAGAATGAACTTGAGATTGCAGATTTGATCATCCTTATAAAAACATGGAAGTGGCCCATAATAATGTCCATTAAAGAACAGAAAGAAAATATCTGGTCTAGAATTCTATAAGGTCATAGACAGAAAAGTCTACAAGACCTTTATAATCAGAGCAATTACATTAAATAAAATAATTTCAACTGGTTGATAAAGTACTTGTGCCACAAATCTTGTTATCAAAAGACCTGTGCTTGAATTCTGGCTTTATCACCAACCAGTTCTGTGAACAAGTAATAAGCTCACAGGGGTTTTTTTTAATAAAAATGGAAATAATAAAAATACCTACAATACTTTAAGGATTATATGAGGCACTATATGTGAAGAAAGCCAATAGAAAGGCTTGTGAATTGTGACACTAAGTAGATGTAATTGAGGTAAAGGGAGAAAACAAGAAAATTCTCTCTGAACTTCCACTTTCCTCACCTGCAAAATGAAACAATTGAATTGGATCATTTTTAAGGTCCTTTTCACTCAAGAATAATAATAACAACAGCTACATGTATAAAGTGCTTTCTATGTAGCAGGTACTGTTCTAATTGCTTTACATTTATTGATTCATTTAGTCTTCACAGCAAAACTGTGAGGCAGGCTTTCCTATCAGTTGATATTTGAAGGAGCCTTTTCTAAATTATTTTTACTTTGTTTTATTTTAAAGCTTTATTGACTAATAAATTTATTTAGAGGTGCATTTTCTTTCTTTTTTTCTTTTTTGAGAAAAAATTTAAATACAGAGAAGAACTTATATTAGTTATCTAATGCTACATAACAAATTACCCTAAAACTTAGCAGCTTTAAACAATAAGCATTTATTATCTCACATAAATTCTGAGAGTCAGGAGTCTGAGGGTGGCTTAGCTGGGTGGCTCTGTTTCTGGGGCTCTCATGAAGTTATAGGGAGATTGCTGGCCGGGGCTGCAGTCATGGGAAGGAGCTGGAGAATCCGCTTCTGAGCTCATTCATGTGACCGTTGGTGGAGATTTCACATCTCACCATGTGGGCCTTTCCATAAGGCTGCTCATACAACTTGAAAGCTGGTCCCCCAGGTGAGAATTCAGAATGAGAGACTATAAAAAAGAGAGAGAATGAGAAAGGGAGAGAGAACCCAAGACAGAAGCTGCACTTTCCTAATCTTGTAGGTATATCCACTCTCCTAATCTAGGAGGTGACATTCCATCATTTCTTTCATATTCTATTTGCTAGAAGCAAGTCACCAAGTTCAGCCCAAATTCAAAGGGAGGGAAATGAAGGTTTGTCTCTGAGGGGAGAAATATCAAAAGAATTTATGAATATATCTTTAAAATCACAATGAGTAAAAACAAAAATATGACAAACAATAGTGTACTCACTGTCTTAAACTGGCAGTGAAATCATTACCTTATCATATTTTTCTCTAGAACATTTTCAATAAAAAATAGGCCAGTCACGGTGGCTCATGACTGCAGTCCTATAACAGAGTTGTCCCCCTCCTCCCATACATATGGAAGGGTAATATCGACAAGGGAGAATATGTAACAGAAGAAATGGCTTTTGTCTGTTTAAAACATCCTACACTCCTTTTGTTTTTATTTTTATTTTTTATTTATTTTTATTTTTTTCTTCTTTTTCTCTTTTTTCTTTTTTTCTATATCCTGGACCCGAACCCTCCACTCCTTTTGGAGAACTAGGACCCACAGCCCTGCCTTAGGCCAGTGGTCAGGAGGGGCAGGGGAATGTCTTTTGTCCTTTGAGCCACAGGAGATGGCTCAAGGAAATTGAGATCATCTTAGCCAAAGATGGGATTAATCCAGGCAGAGGTCACTGGATTGTCCTAACTGAAGATGGGATTGGTCAGAACCTTTAAAAGCTCCGTAGTTCTGCTAGGAAGCAGGACGTTTTGATACTTTGAGATGGGAGTCTGCCAACATCCTCATTTGCTGGCTAATTAATAAATTCTTCTTCCCTAGGCCAGACGCAGTGGCTCACGCCTGTAATCCTAGCACTCTGGGAAGCCAAGGCGGGAGGATCATTTGAGCTCAGGAGTTAGAGACCAGCCTGAGCAAGAGCGAGACCCTGTCTCTACTAAAAATAGAAAGAAATTAGCCAAACAACTAAAAATATACGGAAAAAATTACCCGGGCATGGTGGCGCATGCCTGTAGTCCCAGCTACTGGGGAGGCTGAAACAGGAGGATCGCTTGAGCCCAGGAGTTTGAGGTTGCTGTGAGCTAGGCTAACGCCACGGCGCTCTAGCCTAGGCAACAGAGTGAGACTCTGTCTCAAAAAAAAAAAAAAAAAAAAAAAATTCTTCTTTCCTTCTCAAACCACTGCTCATTCTTCTGATGTGGCCTCAAGGACAAGTGCCAAATTTTCGATAACAGTCCCAGCTACTCTGGAGGCTAAGACAAGAGATTGCTTGATCTGAGGAATTCAGGACCAGCCTGGGCAACATAGTGAGAGATGCCATCTCTAAAATAAATAAATAAAACATTAGGAATAAAATCTTGTTTGTTCCCAAGCCCAGTCCCAAACCCTTTCTCCAGACAGAAGTAACAGCTATCAAATTGCATGACATATCTTTCCAGTCTTTTTTTATTCTTTTATATACACATAAGTGTAGTGAAAACAATGTATAGTATTATTTTCTGGATTTCTGAAAAAATTGATAAATGGTATCATACTTACATATTCTGTAACTCCTGTAACTTGCTTTTTTCACTCAATGTTGTTTTTCAGATTTATGTATACTATGTGTTTAGACCTAGTTGAACATTTCATTGCATAAATGGACCACTTCTAATTCATCTATTGATGGAGATTGTTTCCTAAATTATAAATCACTAGTATAATCAAAGCTACAGACAATAGCTTTATTCACGTTTTCTTGTGCATATGTGGAAGAGTTTTTCTACCTCAGTTTTTCTCAGATTTTTTTTTTTTTTTTTAGAGACAGGGTCTCATTCTGTCGCCTAGGCTGGAGTGCCGTGGCCAATCGTAGCTCACCGTAGCCTTGAACTCCTGGGCTCAAGCAATCCTCCTGCCTCAGCCTCCTCAGTAGCTGGGACTACCAGCATGTGCCATAATCTATGTTATTTTAAATTGCTAGTTGAAACCCACTGAATTGATGGCTAGACCCACTATTGGGGTCTCCATCTACAGTTTGAAAAATAATCTTCTGAGGCCCGTATCTAGCCATTATGGCATATACAGGTTATGACAGTTTAAACTTTACAAGATATTGCAAAATTATTCTTCCTAGTAGTCGTATCAATTTACAATGTATGAGAGTTCATTTTTGCTCACATTGACACCCACACCCAATACTGTCAGATTTTTCATTTTTGCCAATCTCATTATTGGGTCTCATTTAAGGGTCGGATGAAAGCCGGCCTTCATAAATGTGTTATTTTTTTTGTGTGGGAGGCAGGGGTGTAATGGGAAAGTTTCCCATGCCTGTCCTCACTGCTGCTGTGTGCAATAATTAAAGGGAGAAAGGAAACACTCTGAGGGCATCCCCCGGAGGAATCGCAGGAGCCTCTGGAACAGAGCCAGACCACTCTGCCAATGCGCCCTCTGGGTTCCCAAGGGAGCTACTTCAATCCATTTACCACTTTCCCCCAGCACTGTGCTTTCCCAGCTGTCCTGGATATTTCGCACCCATTTATTTCCTGCTACACAGAAAGCAGACCATCACATGAAAACTCTGCTACAGCCTCTCCTTCATCTATAAATGTATTGATATCTGCTCCCATTCCCTTTTCTTTCATCCTACCCCAGAGCAAGTGGTAACCTTCTTGCTGTCCAAGGCTAACTTTTCCAGCCCAGCCCAGAGGTCTATTCCCTCCACCCTCTGAGGGCTCTTGCTTCATGAGTGATCCCCTCTTTTGCCTATATCTTTGTTTTTTGTTTGAGACAGGGTCTTGCTCTGTCTTCCAGGCTAGAGTGCAGAAGTGTCATCATAGCTCACTGCAGCCTCAAACTCTTGGGCTCAAGTGATCCTCCTGCCTCAGCCTCCCAAGTAGCTGGGACTACAGGAACGCACCATCACACCTGGCAAATTTTTTCTATTTTTTGCAGAGACGGAGTCTCACTCTTGCTCAGGCCGGTCTCGCACTCCTGGCCTCAAGTGATCCTCCCACCTCGGCCTCCCAGAGTGCTAGGATTACAGGCTCGAGCCATCACACCTGTCCTTCCCTATTCTTTAACTCCTCTCCTCCCTCCGCTCTACTGCATCCTTCCCTTCAGCAAACAAGCATGCTCAAGTCTCTCCTTCCTGAATAAGGTCTTCTCTTGGTCCTTGTTCCTCTCTGTCTTATTTACTCTTACTCATTCTCAGGCCCACCTATCACTTCTCAGAGAAGCATTTCCTTTCATCCATAAGACATATTCTTTTCCTTCATAGCATTTACCTAAGTATGTGTTTATGTATTTATTTGTGGGACTGCCTCCCCTCCTATGCAGTTAGCTCCAAAGGTCAGAGACCTTATATCCCTAGTGCCTCACTCAGAACAGGCACTCAGTTGCCTGGCTGGGGCAACTGTTTAAAGGCATTGTGTTCCTAACTAGCTGTCTCACCCATTATCATCATGCTCCTAAAATCTATGATACAAAGAACGATGTATAGCTAATCAATAGCTTATGTTATTTTAATGTAAATTCTTGTAAAAAAAAAAAAAGAAAACAACAAAAATCCTTAGGAGTTGCCTCTTTTCCGCCCCCCCCTTTGGAAACCCACCTGTAGGCCAGGTGCGGTGGCTCTCGCCTGCCTGTAATCCTAGCACTCTGGGAGGCTGAGGCGGGTGGATCGTTTGAGCTCAGGAGTTTGAGACCAGCCTGAGCAGGAGCGAGATCCCATCTCTACTAAAAATAGAAAGAAATTAGCCAAACAACTAAAAATAGAAAAAATTAGTTGGGCATGGTGGCCCATGCCTGTGGTCCCAGCTACCCGGGAGGCTGAGGCAGGAAGATCACTTGAGCCCAGGAGTTTGAGGTTGCTGTGAGCTAGGCTGACGCCACGGCACTCACTCTAGCCTGGGCAAAAGAGTGAGACTCTGTCTCAAAAAGAAAAAAAAAAAAAAAAAACCCACTTGTAGCTACTGCTAATCAGAATGATACACTCAAGACAACTTGAATCTATGCTCCCAGTTGCAGTCCTCAAAGTTGGCCCAAATAAACTTTCTACTTATATTAATTTTGCCTGTTTTTTTCTTTTAGATCAGCAGGACTCAGAGTGACTCCCCTGCAACCACCTGGTGTTTTTTCTAAAAGCAGCATTTGGTACCAGCACACACCCCTTGCATTCTCCTCTCCAGAAATCCCATCAAGTGTTGTGGGTGGGCCCTCCTGAATCCAGATCTCCCTTTCTTTTCTTTCATTTGAGGTCTAGATTTTATTTGAACTGTCTTTCAAATCCTGTCTTTCCTGTAAGCACAGGGGCTTCGGTCTCTGTCTCTGGACGGGAGATTCAGGTCAAGAGCTCTGCAGAGAGCTGCCTTCTCTGCCTCTGGTCATAACCAGCAATGGCCAAAATGAGGGTTCTTTGAAATGTCTAAAATAATTCATTTGTATGCACAACTGGAAAAACCTGAACCAGACAAATTGAATGGGAGACCTACTTCCTTTTTGTCCTGGCTGAAATCTGATAATAAGAAATTCGGAAAAAAAAATTTTAAGAGCTCTAGGATCAGAAGTCAGCTCCATTAAAAGCTGATATTTGGACTATGATTGTTTTTTTAAAAGAAAGCTTTTCTGCTTTTCCTCTTTTGGATCCTGATTCTAGGAGTTTTTTTCTACTGTACTAAAATCCTTTTTAAAAAATGTCTGACCCCTCTGTTTGCTCCCTATCTTGTTGGCATGATTTTTGCTGAGAAAAATGTAAAATTTCATTGGCCTTTTAGAAAGCTTAAAATCTCTCCAAATTGGCTCCTCTAAGACTTGTTCTTCTACTTCCATTTTCTTGCACTTCTGTTCCTCCTTCCTTTGGCCATCTTTGATACCACGTAGCAGGCTTCTAGCAGCCAGGAAACCCCTCAAGGAACACAGGAAAATGTGCCACATACACCCCTGTTTTGGAGGTCTTGTGTCTCCCTCATGGAGTCTGAAGAGTCACGGGCAGGCTTCTCTTATGTATGAAGCTCTTTTGCATTGAGTTTCCAGATCTCTTTGACTTTGGGGATACCACAGATTACCTTGTACTGTGAGGGAGAACTTGACCTTTGTGTGTGCAGTGACTGGCAAGCCCCTGGTGAAATCTGCAGTTTTGGGAGTGGCTGCCAGCAGTTGCAGTGAATGGTTATTACTGCAGTGGGGCGGGGGGTGGTACTTGTTTCTTTGTACGTTTGGATTTTTTAAAAAAAGAGGTGTGGTTTTCTCAGGTTTTATTTACTCTGAAACATCAGTTCTTGGCACGCTCATGGTTCTTGGCACACTCATGGCCGAAGAATGACCAGACACGCCAAAGTTAGGCAAGCATGAAAACAGGGTTTATTGAGGAGAGGAAGATAGGATTATAGGGCAAGAGCAAGATATAGGTTTACAGAGCATGGTACATACCCCACAGATGACGACCAGACCCATTGTTGCAGCAAAGGGAGAGCCAAAGGAAGGGCGGAAAAAGAGAGCTTGAGATTGTGGTCTGGGTCTTGTTTTATGGTGTCTGGGTAGGGATCTCCCCGTGGTTCAAACATCACCATAGAACCACTTTGATTGGACAGTTGGGGAGCTGCATGACCTGAGTCTTACTGTGCATGTGGGTTCTTTCCAGACTTTATGGTACCCACATGGCTTGGTCTGTGGGCTAGAGAGTCCTCTGCATTCTTTTGCAGCTGGTGCACCAAGTTCTGATTGGCAGATTCGTAGGGTATTTCCTCCTCCCCCAGGTATGGAGAATTAGGGTGGGGCAGGACCAAGACGGGGGCAACAGACCCAGAATGCCTCACTATCTACCTAATAGTTTGAACACTCAGAGGCTATGGAAACACCAAGGGATGGGACCCCTGTGGAGAGTGGAGAATGGGTGGAACACAGAGTGGGCTGATTGGTGTTAGGCTGCCCACCAGTCTTGGGGGGATATCTTTGCAGTGGGGAGCACTGTGGACCGGACTGGTCCCATGGCATTTCCCTCTTTCTGGGGACCAGGGATTCCATGTAAAAGTGGGATCCTTGAATTTTAAAGATCTAGAGTCTCTGCCTTCCAGCTTTTCACATATTTAAATATTATACCCAGAAAACTGCAAATGCTTTCTTTGCCCTTTTCATTAAAGGGTTCCACCCTAAAGTCGGTAATCTAATTAAGAAACAGGCTAAGTTGAAAAGACCACCTTATCAAACAAAATCAGTCTCCAAAATATAGCTTTCTGACATTTGGCTGGCTGTTTTGAAACTCTTTGTAAAAGATATTTACATCTGTAAAGGAAATCTCCATTTGTAAGGGCATCTCCCTCTCTGCACCTCAACCACTAAAAACTTTTACCTTGAGGAAGAGATTGGCTTAAATTTTACATAACTTTTGTTTAAGATACTTTTTTTGGCAATCTTGTCTTGACTGAGCTTTTAAAATGCCCTTCTTTGTCTCAGCAAATAATGGTGGTTAGGTCTAAGTTTCATACCTTCGAGACATAAATTTGCTACCTTGTTTCATCTAAGAGTCATGTTTTTGGCAGTGCAAATTTAGGGTTGCTTAGCTAACAACTGTCTAGGGCAATGGGACAGGTAATCAAGAGATTGGTAGTCCAAAGTGGGGAGAGAAACTATTTAAAAACTGTCAAATGAAGAATTTTATAAAAGCTATCAGATCTTCTTCTGTCTGTATGTCTGTATTTACATATGTTCATGTGTATTATGTGTATGTGATATTTCACTACCACAATATATGAAAGAGCTCTAATTCATTGGCTTAAAGAAAAAGTAGGTGCTTAAATCAAATATTTTATCATAAAAATAGAAACTAGTGTTAACATACCCAAAAGGGGGGTTCTCTTTTTACTCACTGCACAGAAAACCCATTACTGAGACAACGAGAATTGTCAAGTAAATAAAGGATTTATTGTGCAGGATGTGTCAACCGGGACAGGGGAAAAATGTACTGCCTCAAATCCGCCTCCCTGACCAACAGAGTCAGGGGTTTTTCTGGAGGTGAGATAAATAATACATGAAGGGAGTAAACATCATTACATATTTGGGGCAGAGTAGAAGGCACACAAGCACAGTGAAAATCATGCTAGCACATACATTGCATGTTCAAAAAGTGGCAGATAAGTCTCTCCCAGAATGGGTATTTTAGTAGTATAATGAGCTAGTGCAACTGAAAGTTCAGCACTTGTCCTGAGGCTGCACCAGAAGAACAAGAACAAGTAATTTGAGAAGGAAAGAGAAGCTTATTAATTTGCTGGCAAATGAAGAGGTTGGCAGACTCCAGTCTCAAAGTACCAACTCCTGCTTCTGAGCAGAAGTACAGAGCTTTTAAAAGTTCTGATCAATCCCATCTTCGGTTAAGTCAATCTCGTGACCTCTGCCTGGATTAATCTCATCTTTGGCTAAGATGATCTCATGACTTCCTCCCACACAGTTCCCTTGAGCCATCTTCTGTGGCACAAAGAACAAAAGACATTCCCCTGCCCCACCTGACCATTGGCCTCAGGCAGGGATGTGGGCCCTAGTTCTCCAAAAGGAGCAGGGGATATTTAAACAGATATAAACATTTTTGCCATTTTTTCCAAGCCATTTCTTCTATTACACTAGGAGTTAATATTGGTCATTGTTTCAGTCTAGTGCACAGGCAGGATACGGGGAGTAGGTTTGCTCAGCATGTTCTTGGGCATGATCTGCAGTGGGGTGTCACTTACCTTGTCTTCTCCAGACAAACAGGTGGTATAAGCCTTTGTAGTTATCTCATGGTTGCAAGGAGGTTTCTGGAAAAGAAACTCAAAAGGGAATGCATCAGTGCAATGGTGATAGGATGCCCTTGCTAATAAACTATCTAACAGAGAAAAATAAACTAACAGAAAAAGGAGAAAAAGATCACTGTTCCTTGCTTGATTAACCACATGGGCCCTAACTCACTGTCTTTAAGATTAACCACCTGCGGAGATTCTTTTTACAGCATTTGAAAAGAGCTGAGCAGACAGAAAGGGAGTATAAATGCTCCTCCTTCACACTGGCTGGACCAGCCTGGCCAGATCACATTCCAGAGGAGACTGATAAGACAGCTTCAAAGAGAAGGAAACAAAAAAGGGGGAAAAACAAACACCCTAACATCTCACAGCTGTCTCCTACCAATCAGTCTGCAGCAATAAATTTTTCTTTACTGCTTTACAACTCCCAATAAAAGACCTAAGCCACTTGTTCTCAGCACCAGCATGCCTTCTTTCTTCCACTTTCATGCTGTGACCTTTTCCCTTTTTCTCTCAAGAAAAATAAAATAAACTTTTTACTTCTTTCTATTCTAATTTTTTTGTTGAAAATTCTTTCTCATCCTGTGCCGTTAGCTCCCAATCTAACAAACAGAAAGTTACAAAGTTCTGGTCAGCAAATCTTACTGGCCTGGGAACTTGAAACACAAGAGAACTATTAAAAAATAAAAAATAAAAAAAAGTTTTCTTGCTTATGGATCCAGTTACAGTAACTCATTCCTTTTAGTTCACATGACTTGGGTAAATCTTTAGTAAATAAAACTAGTTTATAGCCAGGCATGATGACATGGTGGTGCACGCCTGTAATTCCAGCTACTCAGGAGGCTGAGATGGAAGGATTGCATGGAGCCAGAAGTTTGAGACCAACCTGGGCAATATAGTAAGACCCTGTCTCTACAAAAAACAAAAATGAATTAGCTGGATGTGGTGGTACATACCTGTAGTCATAGCTACTTGGGAGGCTAAGGCAGGAAGATCGCTTGAATCTAGAAGTTTGAGGTTACAGCGAATATGTTTGTGCCACTGCACTCCAGCCTGGGTGACAGAGTGAGACCCTGTCTCTAAAAAAAAAAAAGACTGGTTTAATATAGCTATTTTAATGAAAACAGCTATGTCTTCACATCAGCAAAATACCCATGTATTTAATGTTAGGATTTTTGCTTAGGTGGGGCCTGCCAATCATTCTCAGGCTGTAAAAATGATTAACAAAGAAATTACTTGAGATGATGGCTAGCTTTGCTTAATGAACAATTCAAGCATAATTGTTAATAATGAGTAAATTAAATGAATGTAGATGAGATAAAAGCTTATAAATGAACTGTTCATAGTTTCAAAAGTCCTTTTCAGTAATTTAAAGTCATGTTAGGATTAAATAGTAGATAATCATGAAATGAATCATCTTTAAGTAAGGTAAAATACTGAAACATTAATCATGAAACATAAATTTAAGTCTACGAACTTTGGTGTCTTATTTTCATATGGTATAGAAAGGCTAAACAGGCACAGTGACTCACACCTATAATCCTAGCACTTTGGGAGGTTGAGGTAGAGGATTGCTTGAGGCCAGGAGTTCAAGACTAGCCTAAGAAACATAGTGACACCCTATGTCTATAAAATATTAGTATTTTAAAAAAAGAAAAAGCTAGATATATTCAGATTGTTCATAAACAAAAAAATTGAGGAAACATCTTTCTAAAACAATTATGAAATAGTTTTCATAAACAAATACTTACATGAAACAGTTCAATATCACTTCCTAGGTTTTTCACTAGAAATTAAGGTTACTAAGAGTTAAAATTGTAGTTAGTATAGGTAATTAAAACTACTAAATATAAGAGAAATAATTCTGTTTACAGAGTGTGTAAGAAAAATAGGATATGTTTTTGGTAAAGAGGATTATAAAAAAGGCATGAGAGTGTGGGTTTTGTTAAAGGAAAAGTAATTTTGTCTAGAAGTTTTTAAAGGTTGTTTTAAGTTGAAGGGATAAAAGAAAGAATGATGGATAAAACTGAATGGATACAGAAAGTTGGGGAAAGAAAGAGAATGGAAAAACCTGTAAGAGGTCATAAAAGGTTTATAGCAATTTTACATTGTGTGGTCAAAACTTATTGAGATTGGATGGGTAAGCATTTCCATTGTGCATACCACCCTCAGTCTTCCAGACTGGTGGAATGTACAAATTAGGTGATAAAAAATCGCCTGACAAAGTTTATGGAAACTTTTAACCTTCCCTAGTCTAAGGCTCTTTCATTTGCTTAACTTAGGTTCTACCCCATTTGGAAAACATCAGCTTTCTCCCTTTCAAATAATAACAGGAAAGCCCATATGCCTAGATGAAGAAGCCTATGAACTAGTTGTCCTTAAAAGTGATAATTCTTCATTACTGCCAAGGCCTTATAAGTTTCTCACTAAAAATTCTAAATTAATTGAGCTTTCTTTTAACAGAGAGCTCCTGGGAGATAAAAACATCAAAGATCATGGTCTCCAACCTGGTGATTTTGTTTATTGTAAAATACCATCAAATAAAGGACTCCTTCCAATTACTTTGAAAGGGATCATATCAGGGCAACCCCACCTGAGTGGACATCTTCCTCAGTGGAGATCTTTAATACCTTGTTCTTTAGACCAGGACAAGAAAAAGACAAAATATTTATTTGCTTACCTTCAGGAATAGGAAATTTTTTAGATCTGGATTTCAAAAATTGTTTTGTTAGTAACTGTCCTTATATGTGTCATATTTTTTATTCTTAAATTGTGCTTTGTATTTCTAGATGTCTAAAGTCTACAACAAAAAAAATAATCATGATAGCTAGACGCTTAGAAATGATCCCATGTGCCTTGGCTCCATTGTAAGTGAATGCCTTGATTAAGATCACATTGCTCTACCTCTTTGTGTTCCCAATGAATTCAGGCTCTGAATTCTTATGCCATGGTACCTCTCTTCTTTCCCTCTGACATGGGACAAGATTACCTGGGAATAAGTCTTACTAGTGGTGTGGAACAAACTTACATCTAAAATTTTGAGTATCACTGCTTTCAGAAGAGAAAGATTTGGATCAAAAGGGGGAAATAAGAACTGAAAAACTGAAGCTATCCTCAGTCCTCAGCGTCCTGAGTATCTTGGATTACTGTCTCCATGCCCCAGCCCCAAGGTATACAACATTCATGAGGCCCAGAAAGACGTGAGGATGGAACTTCAGTCATGTCCCCCTGCACTCATGCCTGGGGGCAACTGTTTAAAGGCATTGTGTTCCTGACTAGCTGCCTTACCCATTATCTTCATGTTACTAAAATTTGTGATACAAAAAACAATGTATAACCAATCATAGCTTATGGTATTTTAACATAAATTCTAGATGGAATTGCCTCCTTTTTTCCTTTAAAAACCTGCTTGTAACGGCTGTTAATAGGAGCATATATTTAGGGCAACTTGAATTTATGTTCTCAGGTTGCAGTTCTCAAACTTGGCCCAAATAAACTCTCTACTTATTAAGTTTGCCTCACTTTTTCCCTTTAGGGCAACACTATTTACCCATTTAATGTAATTTTCTTAAAAACCAAAAGTATTTGTCACTTTTCCTTCTTAAAATAAAATGACTAAAGCCAAAAATATCAAATGCACCTAGGAAAATGAAATGTTCTAGTGATTTCCACATTATGAGAATGTAGAACTAATTTTATTAGTTAAAATTAGGCCATGGGTCATCTCTGGCATTTGTATGTTAGGGCACAGAAATGATTTGCCAAGTATGGCACTTGGCATAATTTTAAAAATTTAAAGGCTTCAGGAATAAGCCCCAGAATCAAGGTCCTCCTAACCTATCTTGTTTCTCACTACCTCCAAGCACAAGGAGGAATTCTCTGAAATGTCCTTACCTGGCCAAGAAAGCTTCCTACAAAAAGAAACACAATTGCCTTCTATCCCCTCCCTCAAGTCTCATCTATTGCAGAAAAAAAGACAGGAATGCAACCACACCTGGATGGACTTTTTCACAAAATAATGCTTGCCTCTTGAGTTTATTCAAAGAAAATCACTTTCAAGTTAATGTCTGTCTCCCTGGTCCATTTATTCTTCCTAATAATCATTTACTGCCCTTTAAAAAATTATCTACATCCCCCATCTCCTCCTTCCCCTATAAAAAAGGGTTTATAAGCTTCTGTATCCTGTTGAGAGTTTGGAGTGATCACTCTGTGATTTTTCCTCCATGAATGTTAGTAAGTTTGTATGCCTTTTCTCGTTTTTTTTTTTTTTTTCCTGTGAGACAGAGTCTCACTCTGTCACCCCGGGTAGAGTGTAGTGGCGTCACTGTAACTCACCGCAACCTCAAACTCCTGGGCTCAAACGACCCTCCTGCCTCAGCCTCCCAAGTAGCTGGGACTACAGGTGCTCACCATTATGCCTGGCTAATTTCTCTATTTTTAGTAGAGATGGGGTCTTGCTCTTGCTCTTGCTCAGGCTGGTCTCGAACTTCTGAGATCAAGAGATCCTCTCACCTTGGCCTCCCAGAGTGCTAGCATTACAGGTGTGAGCCACGGTGCCTGGCCCACCTCTTCTCCTATTAATCTGTCTTTTGTCAGTTAATTTTCAATGAACTTTCAGAGGGCAAAAAGTAAGTTTTCTCTCACCCCTATGCGTAATACTCATAACATGCCAGTCTTCCCCACAAACTTTCCCATCTCTATTTCTCTTTTTCTCCCTCGTTCTTCTCTTCCTCTTTACTCGTTCTTTTTCCCCCTTACTCTCACTCAATTCAATTACTTTCTGTTTTTTCATTTTTCTCTCTACCTACTTCTCTACATCGATAGCTTCAATGTTGTCTTTAGGTCAAAAAGATTAGTGACCCTTTGTCTAAACTGATGTGAAAGCAAACAAAAAGAAAAGATTCTTTCAACTCCACTGGGCTAGAACTACAACAAGGTATAAAGATGTTGTGGTACAATATGTGACCCGAAGAGATAAAGTCACACGTACACTGACCGAGCTTCAGTTCTAATATGCAAAAGAAAGTGCCCACTGAGCTCTCTGTGAGGGTCTCAATTATTACGGATAATTCTGAAGTTCTTAAGTTTCACTTTGAAAAAAAAAAAATGACTTGTAACCAAAAGACATTAGCATTCTATCTGCATGTGAGAAGTTGTAGAGGGAATTCTCCCTGAGGCTTAGAAAGTGAGAATGGAAGCAGAAGGAAGAAGCTCTTCTTTAAAGGTCAAAGATTTATGGTGTAGAAATGTGAAAGTAGCATCCTGTGGAAAATTGAAGAAGATGAGACTGGTAGTCCTGAAATTCTGCCCATTCACTACGTCCTGAGAATGCAGAGGCTACTTTGGAAAACCAAAACTAGACGACTGATCTAGGAGGCTATACACTTTATTTGAGTGTTCACACTGGCACAACAGGTGCCCCCCATTGTGATGTTTTCTGACTCTCTACTTTCAAGCAAATGAGAAGAAACCAAGGAATAAATCATTCATTCGGTTCAATTTGAAGAAACAGGTATTCACTGATTTGCAGAGTGCTTTTGGACTCAATATTTAAATGAACCAAATCTTGGAGATTACGCAGATGCTATAAATCAACAAAATAGGTCCCTGTTCCCCCTCCCTGACAAACAAACAGGCATTAAAAGAAAATTAGTGTTGAAGAACAGAGCTGGTGGGTAGGTGGTTTACAGCCTGTGGGTTGATGATCTGACAACATTTTGTCAGAGAACTTTGCTGACTGGCAAAAAATAGTGAGTTGCTAAAGCTGAGGGATTGTTATGAATACTTAAGGGTAAAGGTATTGTTTTCTGGAAATAAGGGCAGTGTTTGCAGAATATAGCCCTACAAGTCACCGTTTTTCAGGACAGAATGGATCTCATGAGGACGTCTTTTTCACTTGATAAAAAGCATTTAGATTCCTGCCGAGACATCTTCCTCCTCTTCACCAGATTCCCACCCCCCTTAATTAATCACATACCTTGTTGATTCATTAAGTCTTGGCGTCGTTTTGATGCATACATTATTGCAATGATACATACAAAGCTATGATAATCAATCTCTGCTTAAAGAATTTTAAGGCTCTACTTCAGAGATGAGAAACTTTGAATCATCTAATTGATTCAGGAAATGAGTTCGCTAGCCTATCGCAGAGTCATTGGAGAAAAAAAGGAAAGAAAGAGAAAATCCCCTGGGGCTTAAATCTCAAGAGAACTTTTAGCTCTCCACTGTAATTTTAGGAATACAACAGTCATGGCAGTTATAAAGAGTTTTGCAAATTGGCACTTCAAAAATGTAGCCTCACTGGGGCTCTTTTTTTTTTTTTTTGGCTAACTGCATGTAACTGGTTCATCGAATGTTTTGGACTCAGTGAGAGGCAAAAGAAGGCAACTTTACTCTTTCTCTCTACTCCTTCAAATCTTCACTGTCAAAGTATCCTTATCTATCCTTGGATGACATCTGGGGCTGAGATCCTAGCTTTTCTGGTTACAGCCAGATACTAAGAAGCCCAGTGTCATCTCATATCAAAACGTTATCTTCTCATGTGATTCAATGTTTCTCCTCATGCTCCCGCTGCCATCCTGGGGCCCGAATCAAGCTTGCAAGCCCCAAATGGGAAAGGCCAGGGTGGGTGTGTGGCATGGGGGCAAAGGGGGTATTCCTTCTGAATAGCTCCACTTCCTTCTATACTTTCTAGCTGCTATTTGCTGCTCTTCTATGGTCCGGTCAATAGAGAAGGTGGATTAGAAGACAAGGGCAATGATCTGTGGTTGGTGTGGTGACCTTTCCGACTTCCCGTTTCTGAGGACCTCCTACCTCCAGTTTCTCTTCACAGAAAATAATCTGCTGACCATTGCTTTCGCCACCACTTCTCACCCAACCCACCTCCCCTCAGCTTGAAGCTTTAGATGGCCCACACCACCGCTCTTTAGAAAGACCATTTTGGTGAAGTCCCTTTTAAGATAACCAAAATCCAGTTCTTTCTAATGTAATCCACGTGCATCCCACAGGAAACCTGTATGTTTGTCCCATAGACCCTTATCCCCAACTGTATTAGTCAGGGTTCTCCAGAGAAACAGAACACATATATATTCAGAGAGAGAGAGAGAGAGAGATTATAAAGAATTGGCTCATGCAATATGAAAT
Source organism: Indri indri (assembly GCA_004363605.1). Lineage (NCBI taxonomy): Eukaryota > Metazoa > Chordata > Mammalia > Primates > Indriidae > Indri > Indri indri. The sequence goes on along the minus strand of RJWJ010015092.1, from coordinate 18,545 downwards.
TGTGGAGCTCAACAAGTCCTAAGATCTACAGTCAGCAAGCTAGAGACCTAGGAAGAGCTAATGTTTCAGTTCAAGCCCAAAGGTAGGAAAAAAACTGACATTCCAGTTCAAAGGCAATCAGGCAGGAGGAATTCCTTCTCACTTACTGGGAGGGTCAGTCTCTTTGTTCTATTCAGGCCTTCAATTGATTGGAGGGAGCCCACCCACCCATTAGGAAGGGCACTCTGCTTTACTCAGTCTACCAATTAAAATGTTAATCTCATCCAGGAACACTCTCACAGACACATTCAGAATAATGTTTGACCAAATATCTGGGAGCCCTGTGGCCCAGTCAAGTTGACAGGCAAAATTAACCATCACGTCAGCTCTGTTTACTCTGCCACCACACACCCCTTCACCAAGCCTCCTCCCACTTAGACGTTTTCAGACATGTGACAGTTTCCTGATTCCTCCTGATTCTAGGGCCACATGGCAAGCTCTTTAAATTGTTCTCTGAAGCCTCCCTCATCCTTTGATATGTGGGTTTTAAAGTACCCTCTCCCCTGGGGGTTACAGAAAACATTCCCCTCCCATCTCACGGGGGCAGGTATAAGATGATTCTGTGGAGGATTTAGTTTAGCTCACGACTGATATGAAATCCCAAATCCATTCTGTTAGAATAACCAGAATGTCTGTAGTTGAAGTCTAAATGAAGAGAAAGAGAGATCCAGTCCCCTCACCTACTAGCCCATACCTAAAGCCTAACTCTCAGTTCCCATTGCCTGCCTGAGGACCTACCTATTCCCCTAGGAATTGACACAGAGAATTACTTCATTCTTCAGCCAAAATGTTGTGACTTTACTTTTGCAGATCTAAACAAAATAACCAGATATTCATATAATATAATAATCTACAATGATAAGTACACACATGGTAATATGGAATCATTTCCTTATAAAATTTTAAAAATGCACACATACCTGTTTATTTTAAGGCTATGTTAATACCAGCAAAAACAAATTTCAGTTACCCATATGGCTGAGGATATGTTAAGTTGGATAATAGAATATATCTATTATTTTTTTGAGAACTTTAGTTTTTATAATATTAATATTATATTAATATAATAAATTATATATTATTTTGGTGGAATATATAATATTACACCAAAAACAAAGGAAAAAATTACCAAGTTGATTTGGTTTTCAATGTAAGGCTTACCAGATATGATGTCATATTTCCTGAAACATCAATAAAAAGAGGATATTTCATTTTTTAAATGTATTGGCCCACTATAACTAGCTATATCCAATAGTATCAAACTTGGCCATATCAGCCTACTCATCCTTAGTATATTCTTAAGAACTACACTTAGAAAAAGTGTATTTCTTATGTAAGGTTATAGTAGAATCTCCCCCCGTGTGTGCTTAAAAACTTTATCGATTACAGCTCCTTGGAATTTCCCCACCCCAGACTGGCAGTTTCGATTGCACCAGAAATACCTCCCCCACGGCCCCTTGGAGAAGTTTGTGCAAGATTAAGTCTTTGGAATGTCCCCGCCCTGAAACCAGGATTAGGCTACTGGAAATA